>CALSBV010010348.1:1098760-1120875 GCA_943590825.1 Bovichtus diacanthus | reverse complement strand
ATGTAAACTGTAGCCCTGAGCAGCGGATAAACGGCTCCTCACCAGCCGTCCCAAATGCTTAATTGCACATTTGCGATGAAAAGCGCGCAGCTGTTTCCTTCTGTGCTGCCACCTGTTCCCGTTTGTGCTCTCCTGCAGGCAGCAAGGATAACACGTGCCGGATCTGGTACTGACCCTTCAGAAGCCCAGACGGGCATATACATGGATCAGACAATCCGTTTACCACGTATACCACTGTGCGTCTTTCTAACTGTGGAAAACCAACTGAAAAATCTGCAGACACAAGGAGGTAAAAGTCTGTTTTAGGTTAAAGTGGCGAAGCAAAACATTGTCGCTTGATTGTATAGTTTGTCTCTCTGATGTTCCTCCTGTTCCTCCATCTGTGTGAAGCTTCACTTGTTCCCTAACTTTACCAACTAAACAGTGTGATAACTTTGCTTACAAAATGTCATCAAATAGTTTGTCTTCAACTACGTTTTTTGGGAATAGTTCGACATTTTGGGACACATGCTGGAGTCTTAGCTTAGCATAACGACTGGAAGCAGCAGGACACAGCTAACCAAACCCTGTGCAAAGATTAAAAACACATGTAGCGTGTGAATAACTGAGCTGTAGGTGCTGGTAGGTGTGTTAATGAGGTAATGTTAAAACAAATTGTGGTCTTACTCCCCGTAAGACCACAATTTGTTTTAACATTTCTGTTTGTATTGCGAATTAAACAAACCAGCTATATGTATTTTTAAACTTTAGACAAAGCGAGGCTACAGTGGCTTTTATGCGCGGCTAAGCTAATAATCCTCTGGCTCTAGCTTCTTATTTAACAGACAGACATGAGTTTTCTCTCAACGCTTGGAAAGACATTAAGTGAGCATATTTCCCAAATTGTCGGACTAGTTCTTTGAAGCTTGTTAAAATACGATGCCTTTTTAACTATAACTAAATTAAGCTGTGTAGAGCCTTTTAGCAAATTTAGTTGTTTAATTATACTCATATTGCATTACTGTAAATGTTTGACTTTGTTTCATTTTTTGTGATGTGTACTAAGCTGTATTTTCTGAAAGCACAATACAATGATGACTGTTTATTCAGCAGATCATATGGCTGTTGGTTTACAGTCTCGCTGAATCTATAACATGCATTTGGGAAAAGAATGTAATACAGATAGATCTGCTACCAAACAGTGTTCAGTTCTGAATGTTACGAATGAGACTGCTTGTATTTCACATCACAGAAATTTATTGATGTCAAAAGATAAATACATTCATTTCTACCGTGACAGTTTACAGCTGACTTTTTTTTTTACCCAATGCTGATGTAACACTAGAGTACCACTAAGTAGAGAAATAAACGGACCAAATTCACATACAAATTCAACATTACAAACCTTACTCTGTCTTCCTGACATAGTAAAATCTAAAGAGAGCAGTCCACTCCTCCAAGGTGCAGCAGTTCCAAATCTACAGTATATACAGGACAGCTATCCAAAAATAATCAGTTCTCAAATAACATGAACCAGATAACGTACTTACTTAGAACTGATTTCAAGGTGACGACAGAGGTGGTGTGTTGGCCGATGAACACAACAAAGATATGGGCATTTTGCTTACTTCTAAGTGGCTATCAGAAGAAAGTGAAGGTTTTTTTTTTTTTTTCTGGGCTAACAACCTCTTTTACAAAGTAGTTTCGATACAAAAGGTTCGAGCATGTTGAGTTGTGGGAGAATTTAACCTGACTTTCCTATCTTCTATTGACACTTTGCTTCATGTGTTCATTTGGAATACATAAATAAATAAATACATAGTTTGGTTGTGAGAATCTGTATATATATACCTATATATATATATATATAGATATATATATATGTATATATATGTGTATATATACGTATAATCTGGAGCAGTTAAAACCTGCTGACTAATCTCTTGAAGGTTAGTTCAACCCGTACACCTACAGTTTGCTCTGTGATTGTGTGTTTTCTCACTAAAGAAGTGAATCTGAAAACAAAAACATGCTTTTATTAAAGGGAGACTTGTCCATTCATGGCTGTGAATACACAAAAAACACAACTTCCATGGACGGAATCGGGTGTATGAATTTCTCAAGTATGCTGCACGCGTTGTGCTTTCAGCTTGCAGTAGGAGACACTTGGTGTGATGAGACAAGATCGGGCAAATAGTTAGGACCATGTTAGTGGGAGTCAATTAGTGTCTTTTTGTTTGCAGTATGAGGAAGCTACAGGGTCTCCAACAGCCAATCAAACAGGCTGGACAGAGACCGGCCGTCCTCTTCCTCTTTCTTGTGTAGCTTACAGAACTGGACCACGGCGCTGAACAAGTCCGCAATCTGCCACGCCTTCTGGGACATCAGGTGCACCACCCTCTGGAACTGAGAGAAGACCGACTATAAATACATAATCATCAACTTCAGCTCGTCACAATTTCATAAGAAATGTCAGAGTATAGTGCGTCATAAAAATGTCCTAGTCTAATGTGTCATAATATAAAAATGTCATCGTATAGTATGTAATAAAAAAGTCGTAAAAAAATGTCATAAACAAATGTCATAAAAAGTAGTTAAAAAAAGTAAAAGTGTAGTATGACACTTTAAAAAAAAAATTGTATATCAGAAAAGTATAAAAAAAGTCACAGAAGTCATAATCTATTTTATGTCATAGTACAGAGTATCACAAGTCCTAAAAATATAGTATTCTGTAGTATTTCATTTAAAATAATCATCGTATAGTACGTGACTTCCAGGTTTGTTCTGTTCTTTGTTATGTTGTAAATAAATAAGCTTAGTCATTACTTTTAAACTCATCTGGTCTCCCATTTCTGTCGCAGCCTAAGAGCCGGGCTGTGACGCACACAGTCATTAAAACTGTGGAAATATAGAAAAGATTTGTATATGTCTAACCTCAATATATTGAAATTCAAATTTTTGCATGTGCGTTGGGGGGGGGACTTGGACTCATGACCTCAGCGTCTCTAAAATGCTGTTTGCACTCCTGCAGGAGTATAATGATCAAAGAAAACTACAACATTTGAGTAGGAAATGAGTCCGCCTGCTGTAATGTTTTAGACTCGACAGCTGTGTCTACCTTTGCAAGCTTCTTCTCTTTGGACTTCCTGAAGTAGAGAGCAGGAAGGCCCAGCTCCGAGGCAGCAATCCACTGCAGGGCCACTCTCAGCTCCGAGTCCATGCACTCGTGATCAAGGTCGCAGTTTACCACCAACAGCCCCCTGAGGTTGCTGCTGTCGCCTGCTGTCCTCGCTGAACTGCCATCTGAAAAATCCAAAAAGTGACAGGAATGCACTATTGTTTTTGTCTTGTGTAGAGTAAAGGGACTAAAACTGCTTCCTTTCTGTGCAAACAATAAATGAACCTTGATATTGTAATAGGAGGGCATCCCTACATAACACCTTGATTGTTGCCGACACCATCAAAGCACTGCATTAATGCACAGGCGCGTTTCTTTTCTATATTTGGACATGAAACGTCTGCATGCAATCACACGGCATCTTCAGCGTCACACAACAGAAATCTCCCGGGCTCTGTTTTGCTTTGAGAGAATCTTTGTTGGAGTCCAAGTCAGGAAAAAACAGATGAACTTTGTGTCGAGACCCTTTTTTAATTATTGATGACCATCTTTACTGTACCTCGAGTCAGCTCTCCGTTAGCAGAGGGAGGTTAAAGCTGACGAATAATTAATAACATTGAGACAACATAAAGATCCATCACTACACTTACCAAAGACATTTCCCTTTGTTCCTGATAGAAGTCCTTTCTCTGTCTCCTCACTGAGGGGGAAACAATACCGATTGAAAGTCACAGTAACATACAGCATCGCTTTAAGGAATGGCTCAACATTTTTGGGAGCTTGTTCACTTTCTTGCCAAGCGTTACATCAGAGAAAATCAACACCACTCTTATGTCTGTACGGTAAATACGAAACTACCACCAACAGCTGGTTAGCTTAGCTTAACATAAAGACTGGAAACAGCAAGACTGTCTCTGTTTAAAGGTAACAACATCTGCCTACAAGCACCTCTTAAACTCTAGTTAACGTATAGTTTGTTTAATCCGAAAAAAACGAAATGTAAAAACAACACATTGTGGTTTTACGGCCAAACTAATTCACCTAACTTACAGCAAAAAAGCGAATAAGCAAAATGTCTATTGCTATTCACTATTTCTTTATCGTAAATATATATCATACACGGTTAATATATAATAAATAAATATAATATTAATAATGTGTTTTAAATTTAACAGTTGAGATGGATTTATACATAGAATAAAATAGATATAGAAGAAATGCAGTAGACTGGAGAGGCTTTTATGTTTTTGAGCTAGAATGATGGAATATATAATTAGCTATAATCTGTCATGTGTGAGTGTTAGTCCAGCGCCATGTCACGGTCACATGACACCTTGCTCTTCGAAAATTAGAAAAAGCAATATACTATCCAGGAAAATGTCATTATGGGCACCAGAGAGACACATTAATAAGAAATATTTCAGCGGCGGCCTGTGACAGTTACCTGATTACTGTGCTCTGAGTGGGCACATCAGAAAAAGCATCCAGGTCTGCCAGGCCGAGGCTGGATGCACTGCTGGTTCCATTCCTGTTAACCAATAATAAAAAATTAAAAAAGAATGGTGTCATTCGCATGTTAACTCAAAACATCCAACATGATCACTGACTTATGAAGAGAACAATAACCAGGTGCAGCGATGCAGGTCATGTTGTTCATTAGCTGGTGATTAACATATAAATAGCTGCAGCGGAATCGGACGCTCAAGGTGGGAGAGCTGGGGATTTTAGTCCAGCGGCAAGCCTGTCTGAATATGAAGATGAGGAGATTTGGAGGTAGTTTAGGCGGGACAGGGTGGACAGGCGGAGGCTGGCAGCCGTGCCCGTGTGGTCACAACATGGATCGGGGGATGAGGTGAAGTTAAAGTAAGCAGGTAGATGGAAAGGTTGCAAGGAGCGGCGAGGGTTATGGTGGTGCAGACAGCTACTACAGCAGTTAATGAAGCAAGAAGCAAGTAGCTCATTGCCACACTGAACAATTTCCCCTTTCCTCTGTGACCTACACATTCAGTCAGTGTCTTTAAATATGCACTTTATAATGTTTACTCTATCATTTGGGCCATAATCAAAGCATGCAAGTTGTTTAAAGGGGACATATAATGAAACACTCACTTTTTCTGTGCTTGTGCACTAGCAACCCACAAACTGTGAAATACATCTTTTGTGGGCAGCCTCAGTCAGAAAACATGAGATTTACTAAGCTATTCAGATTGGCTCCACTTCCTATGTCACATGCAGGCTCATAAACCCCCCCCCCCCTCCCATCTGAGTGTCTCAACCCACGGCTTGAGAACTACCTTTGCAATATTTCTCACATGCCAATCAGAGCAGAATGGGCTTAAAGAGACAGGCGGTAAAACGTCAGACAGACAGAGGGTGAACACAGGTAAACTCAGACGGACTGCATGAGAAAAAGAATGTATTTTTTTTTAGCAAAGCGTGTAAACATAGTTCTAGTAGAAACCCAAAATGCAACTATGAACCTGCAAAATTAGCATAATATGTCCCCTTTAAGGTTAAGTGAAAACAGGGCCATTTCTACTGATAGCTTATTTCAACCAGCACGCACAGAGCAGTGACTCAAAGTTGAAAAACTTCACAAATGAGAATTTAAAGAAGCAGAGAATGATGTGGCAAATGTTCTGAACTACAGGCGTTTGATGCGAGAGGCCACAGCCCAGCACCACTGCAGGTAGTTGTGCGTGGGGTGCAGGCAGGGTTTAGCCCTGTGTGCGAGCTATGGAGAGGGCTTTGTGGAGTGAGCTCTCTGCCATACATCGCCTTAGCAGGCGTGGATATTGCAGCGGCGGGGAGTAAATTGGCATTGGCACAGGAGAGCACAAAGTGTCAGTAGCAATGGGCCAATGAGAGTGGGGTGAGGGTGGGAGCAGCAGCGTTTGGAGCAGCATCAAGGAGCAACGGTTACTGACCCCTCGCTCAGCTGGATAAAACTACTGGTCTCCTCGTGGGGGTCATCCTCGGGGGTTATATGGGACCAGCTCCCCATGCTCTCTTCACTGCTAGCACTCATAGAACGCTTGTCGCTCTTCACTACTGCAGCCACCGCCACAGCTGGCCTGTCCCTCTCACTGCTGGGGAGAGCAAACCGCAAGATGGTGGGAATGACCATCGAATAGTTTTGCACAATGTCTGCTGCAACGTACGGTTACTTTGGCTGCTTTCCCGATGTTGTTCACCATGTAAACACTGAGTTTTCTAAAAATGCATTTTAAGGAGTGAAGGCTGAAAAGTGATAGATACAGTACAGTAACCTTGAAATAACTATGCACCACATACAAATAAAGCTAATTCAATATCTGTAATGCATCAGCAAACTGCACTCCCACGTGGCACTGGATTTTCATTGTTTCTCCGGAAACTGATTAAATGAACTCATAATCAGATGATTTAGGGCTGCAGTCCTTGACAATCCCAGAGGGAAATCAGGTTGTCATTGACTAGGCGAGCGATTGAGGTCCACTCTTACACAAGAGACAAACGGATGCACTCCACTTGTTCCTGGATTACATGCATTGTGAAGTGAAAAGGAGCGTGTCTTTAGACTCTCCTGAGGCCTGTGAGCCTTTCAGCTGTTTTCCTCTCATTCACTATTGAACAAGTCTCATTTTGAGGATCTGAATGCCTTTAAAACACTCAGTAAATGACCAACAGACCACAACTGCCTCCCCACATATGGATATTACATTTTTACTTTCCTCTATATGCCTATCTTGCACATCAGCAGCTCTCTCCACTTATACCTTTTCAGTTGGTTAATTTGATTCCAGACTGAGATGCACTAAAAACTTCTCCGGTCTTTATTACCCTCAGAATATCCACTAAAATGACTTCTGGGAGAGTCTGCCTCGGATAGGCCACTCAAGACACAATCTTTAGAATTAAGAGTGAATTTGCCCCTTTGCTCGTCTTTCGAAAATGTCTGGTTCGAATAAGACGTGTAAGACTGGTCATGTCTAATATGTATTAATCAACATACCCTTATTACAAATGAACTGACTTCATATAAACAGCATTCTTCAGCTAACCTGCTGTCAAACAACTTATCTCAAGCTTTAATCTAATGTTTAGTTGTGTCAATGTAATCCAAATATCTATTGAGTGTCTTGTGGTTTTAGTGGGTTAGCCAAGTGTTAGTGCAGCTAGTACCGATCAAAGTGAGTCGAACAGTCCCACAGTGGATAAAAGATGAAGCCACTAAAAGCTTTCTGCACACACAGTACATCACCCAGACAATACGAGTCAAAGCCCAGCCAAAGATTTGTCAAAGCTCACACACTGCAAAAATAGATCACATATCACAGAGAATTGATCGTGTGTGCACCGGCCGCTCTTTGATCAAACTCTTAAAATAGCTTTGACAGTTGTATGTCCTGGACTTCGTTTGTTTAGTGCTGATTTTCTTAGACAGCCTTTAACATTTACCTTAGAAATAATGTGATTCTTCATTTTTCACTCTTACTCCTGTCAAACAGATAACTTTCTACTTTAAAGAGGATTCTGGTGCTGGGCTATAAAAACCTTTTCTGACTCTCACACAGAAGGATTGTGAGGGGTGTACTACCTGCTGACGTTGGCCGCAGCTCTCTCCGTACGCTTGGTAGCGGACATGTCAGGGGCCGTTTGCTGAGGTCCTCCTCCTGTCCTCTCTGGGTTTAAAAGAGTCTCTTCATCTCTCTGATCTCCCTCGATGTGGATCAGGGGAACATCTCTGGGGCCTCTTATACGGGGTGCACTGGTGTCACTAGTCCCGGACCCTGCTCCAATACCAGTCTGCTCCTGGCTGGTCCTACTCCGACTACAACTTAGATGAGATTGTTTGAACCCCCTTCTTCTTTCACCAACAGGCAGGTGTGGCTGTGAGAGTGACCCAAGTGTACCCCCAGCTACATCTTGCTGGCCCGCCATGACAGACTTGCCAATATCTACAATGTCAGCTGCCAGGCGATTGGCAAACTGCTGCACATGGGGTTGGGAGTCTCCCGCAGCCTCCAGCTCAATACTTTCCTCTGGATCAGCAATGATCTTGTTCTTTCTCATCAAGGACTCAATAGAGCTCGACCAGGTCTCATGAATCAGCATATCAGTAATCTGGTCAGTCTTACCCCTTTGATAGAGGCAGGAGTCTGACTTACACAGTCCTGCGGCTGACACAGAGTTGGTCGGGAAGATATTCAGTGTGTCGCCGTGCACATTGCGGGCAAATCCGTCAAAAGAGTTTGCTTTAATGGGCGAGTTGACAGTCAGTCGCGAGTCTGAGGAGCGCCGGTCTGGGACAGAGGACTGTCGTATACAGAAGGGTGTTCTAGGAGAAGGGGGGAACAGGCTGTTGCTCCACTCCTTAGTCTTGGCGATGCCATACTCTCTGTTTTCCTTGTCCATGTCCCGAAGCATAAACCTGTAGAACTCCTCTGTGATGCTCTCTGTGCTAGACTGTTTGGACAGGCAGGATGAGGTCCTGACATTAAGGTGACCATTTTTCTTTGATGCAGCCTGTTGTACAGCTGCAGTCAGAATGCTGCTGGCATTTTTCCCTGCGTAGTAGTCCAGCAGAAGGTCAAAGCCCCTGCCCTCATTCTCCATCTGGTTAACCATGAACCGTGAAAACTCATCTGTGATGCTCTCACAGCTGGACTGCTTAGAGATTGAGCTACCACGGCTCAAGTTCTGACCTAAGCGACTGCCAAGGCCCAGGGTGTTGGATGTGCCTGAAGGGTCTGAGTCTTCTTCTGGAATGCTCTCATAACTAGATGCCTTCCCACGGCTCCACCTTTCACACTGCAACCTGCTGCGTGGCTGGCCTGTTTTGGAGGTATCCACCACATTAAGCTCAGGGCAGTTCATTATCCTGGCAGTGACTTCAGAGGCAAAGAGGGCAAATGGGTCCTGCGGTTCATCTAGGTTAACTGATTCATCCACGACCCGGTTCACCAGCCGCTCCATCAGCTCGGGTTGCTCCTCCGTTTTCCTCTTGATCTCACTGAGGCGTGGTGCCCGATGTTTCTTGGAGGCAGCATTGCTGCTCTGAGCCTCTTTCCTCCTGAGCACTGTGCGGCAGGCGGGGATCAAGTAGGCTTCTGGCCCTTCAGTAGACGTCCCTTTTAGGGCACAGAACCAGGGTTGTTTCCCAGTGTTGTTTTCCAGGCAGATGGCTGCCAGTTCTGTGGCCATAGACACAACTGTAGCAGACAAATCATCAGCATAGCAAGTAATGGGTGTCCTGGACTCTGAATCCATTCTCCAAGAGAGCAGAGAACTGCAAGAGTTGAGGGAGGACTGGGGTGTGAGGGAGGACTGTCTGCTGTCGCTGCCCGTCACTAGACGTCCCCTCCTCTCTGTGCTATGAACTTGGATTTCACTCAAAGGTTCTCTGATGGCACCACTGCCCTGCTGGTGGTCAGAGAAGTCCTTGGCAGGCAAAGAGGAGGATTTAAACTGACTTTGTCTGCATAATGACTGCAGCTGTTGCTCTTTGCTGTGAGCTGTAGAGGAGGATGCAATAAGATCATTTTCCTCAAGCACACATTTCTCCTTCAGGCCAGGAAACATGGTAAACTTATCTGTGCAGTGTAGTATGCCACAGTGGTTCTCAGTATTAGTGAACGGGCCATGGCCAACTAAGCACTGTAATTGACTTAATGGATCCTTGCTCTCTTTGATGGTAGTAGGCTCCCAAGCACAAGTATCACCCTCTTGTGTCTCAAATGACCCTTGATCAAATCTAGAAATGTGACTGATTTTCTTCTGTGTTAGACAGAGGATATCGAAGAGCAAATTGTTTACACTGTCCTGCAGAAAAACCTGAAGGCCTGGTGCATCTTTTCCGGTACCCTCCAGTTCTTTTTTCTTTTTTGCTTTCTCAAAAGCATGCTTGAATAGGCTGTCTGCCACCTCATTTATTAAGTCATCCACTTCTCTGTCATCCATGTAGGATTGTTTTGGACAAGTAATGCCATCTACTATCTTGTTATGCGTAGCCTCCAGCAGGTGGGCTACACTCTTGTAGCCTTGTGGCTGAGTCAGCACCTCAGCTGCTTCCCTGTGTAGGACCTCAGCAATATTGGCACGAAACGCTTCGACGCTGGTGCCCTCTGCCACACTGCAGTGCAGCGTGATGGCTGCAGAGGCTTCGGCAGCAGACATCAGACAACGGGATGCAGTGTAGACTTCGGCGGAATCTGCGTCAGAATCGCCACACTCCCCTGACTCCTCTGTTAGCTCCACAGCTGCTACAGCACCAGCTACCTGAGCCATGCCACACATGGCCGAGGAGAAGGAGTAGTCCACTCTCTCCTCTGGTTCATGCAGCTCCTCCTCTTTGTCTTCCTCTGCGGCCAATTCCATGGCAAGCTGTTCTGTTAGCTCTGGGTTGGTAATGGTGCCAATGACACTGGCAGCACAGGCCAAAGCCACCTCTACATGTTTGGAGGGGTGTCCTCCATTGTGGTGGGGGATGTGAGCCTGTTTTCCATTGTCTGGCACCTCACTGGCTTTGGCAGTGATATCCTGGTCAGGCACATGAGACACCTGGGTCTCAGGCCATTCTGCAGTCCCGTCAGAACTGTCTGGGCTTTGAACTATGACAATCTTGGGGAGTTCAAAAGAGCAGGTGCGCTGTTGGGAATGCTCTTTGGTCTTTGAAAGACCAGTGGCGTTGGAAGGACGACTGGAGATGGACACGCTGACGGCAGCCTCAGAGACAAAGGAGGTTTCATCTTGAGAAAGGCGTATGAAGGCATCTTGCAGCACAGACTCAGCCAGATTGGTGGCGTAGTGACCGGCTGATTCCTTAGTATGGAGGCTTGCTCGCCGATGCCCTCCCCTTCTCACCTCAGCCTCCTCCCTGTTCTGATGAAGGGCCAGCTGTCCCCTCTGACATGCAAGTCTGACACAGTGTTTCTGTGCAACCTCTACCAAGCTCTCTGCCAGGTCACCAATCTCTGGTTCTGTGAAGAGACAGGGAAACACAGAGAAAGACAAGGAATGAAACATGTCCTCACTGATTAGAAAGCAGCTCCATCAGTTTCTAAAGTGTCACAGCAAGAGTGAAACATTACCCTGTTTTACTTTTTCAGAAATATAGGAGCTGGGTTATGTTTTGTTTTTTCATTTCAATTTTCCCATTGGCAACATTCCAGAGAAATATTTCCATCCAAGAAATCTACTTAATTCATCACCGGAATGACACAATGGCAATGAATAGATCATTTTCTCCTGTGCTATACATTCTTAGTCAGTATAGAAATATTATAATATTTCAGTTTTAATGTTTTAATGTTTTAATGACAATCGTGCAGATTTCCTCGAAGGGATAAGGAAACAGAGCCGTCTACTATATGTGCATTTTTGACCATGTATTTGTAATACATTAAGAGTTTTTACAGGGTGGAAAAAATATTTGAATGCTTCTTTATGTAAACGCTGCACTGTATATGGGTTTCATTGTTTGAAAACTGTTGCTCAAGGAAGATGCCATCACATCAAAAACATATTTTTGGGAACAGCCACTTCATGCAGCACAGTGTGTGGTCAAAGCCTTCTCTAGGGCTAAGAATGGACAGCATGCAGAGTACATGCAGATGTATCACAGGGACACTTTGAGGCTACTACGCTACTACGAGTAGTTGAGATATCCAACCAACAAACGTGGCTGAAGACAAAACCTCTATTAAGGAGGAGGAATTGAGGCTCACCATTTCTGAAACCATCGTCCTCGCTGTCATCCCCAAAGTGTTCTGAGGCAGTCAGGAAGTCTTCTTCTATGGACGAGATGGAGCGATTGGTGTCGTCGTCGAGCCGCTGCCTGGCTGCTCGGCCCTGCTGAAGCTGTCGCTCCTTTCCCCACTGCAGACCAATCAGGAACTTGTTGATCTCAAAGATGATGTTGCCGGGTTGGGTGGAGCGTCTCTGTCCTGAACACTGAACCAGGCACACACCTGTACTTCTCTGCTGCCCGCCCTGAATGGAACATGTAGAAGAGACCTATTATGCATGCACACACAGAGATCATCATATATATATATATATATATATACAGAGTTCTACAAGCATAAACACATACAGTCACACAATATGAGATATAATATTATAAACATCTTAACCTTCAGACTTAATGAGGTTCTGTTGCTCTCTTGCCTGTTTTTCTTCTCATTTAAAATACTATTAACTCACTGGATCTGCTCATGCAAGTTTAATCGTCTGTACAGACTCCTCAGGCCGTGTATTGATTCCAACAGTGGTTTTATACAATGTGTATTTGGTGAACATAAAGTCGATGAGATGGTCAGTGGATAAAAGGGAACATTGAATTCAGGGATTAATGCCAATCAAAGCAGAAAGGGATATTAGTTAGCAGCTATAGTTTGTGTATTTGTATTTCTTCTTTTTCTGTTTAAAGTTTCAAAGTATTCTGAAATTAAAAAAAACGTGACAAATGTTTTTTTCATTAAGTCCTCCATTGTTATTGGTTTTCTGTCTAAAACGTGCTTCAATGCTACAGAGGATGAGATGTTTTTGTTGGAGTGAATGGGGGAGAATAACTAGATAAAAAATGTTTAAATGAATGAGGTTCCTCCAGTGGATTCTCTCCTGGCACAAAAGGTTAAAATCTAATCACACAAATTTGCGGTACAAAAGAACAGTACTCTGTGCCTCGCATGCCGGCCAGTGAATTCAAAGGCTGAAAAATACTTGCCAGGATTTGAAGACATCGCCACCAACTCACCTGAGAGGGGGAGAGTGGGAGCGTTTGGCATGTGTCTGAGGCTTCTAGGCCACCGAGCAGTAGGATCTCATTTTCTTTCGGCTGGTGGACAGTCAGCAATTCGACGAGCTTTGGCAGATCTGGAGACACCGATGCCAGTTTCTGCAGGAGACATGCCGAGCACAGCGACAACGCTAGATGATCAAAAAAAAGCTTTTCTTCAAGCCATCTCAAAACTGAACATAATGCATTCTCTCTGCCTCCAGCTCACAGACACATGATTATAAAAGGATTCCTGTCAGAAGTCTTGAGCCCTGTGCAATGCTGCCACCACCAGCTGCAAAAAGATGCATATTATCTAAACAAATCAACCCTCTAATTCCAGGTAATGATTTTGAATCCATGGCAACTGAGCCAATGATTATTTGTGATCTGGGAAATAAAAAATGGGCGGGAAATGAAAAGGGACGAGGATTCTGCTCACCTTGATGCTTTTGTCATCACGATAGTCTGTTTTCTGAGGGTTCAGATTCACAAAACAGATCTGAGAAAGACAAACAGAGAGGGACAACACATTAGAGGTACGGTGTCAGCTGAGCAGGAGTAGGGTAAATAAAAGTGTCTCAGATTGCTGTAAAGGGAAAGTTCCTGCATCGCCTTTCTCACTGCATCAATCCTACCAACCAGGCAGACTGATAGCTTTCCTCTGAGTTACTCAACCACAGCAGCTGTCTGTGGTGTCTGAATAACCACAGTAAGACACCGTCTCTCATCGGCAGAGCCCTTTCTAAGAAGACTTAGACTAAGAAGACTTTCTTGTCTCTCAGGGGCTGCTAGCAGCGGGTGTACATCAGCAGTGATTTTCATTTCCTCCTCCGTCTCCGCTCCTCCATTGTGCTTCTGTCACACCCTCTGCCTCCTTCTCTTCCCATCTCGCCCAGCTTTGCATCTGGCTGCACGTTTAATGGCGTGTGATGGAGTTGTCATGTCAGTGCTGAGAGTCTGGGACGCTCCGCCGGCAGCTGTTTGATTCCACAGCACAAACAGCCTCTGATCTAAGTTGGCAGAGCCAAGTTAGTCCTGTGTGGCTAAATGGATAAAGCACGCCACCGACAGCATTTGAGTGGGGGGGGGTGGGGAGGTTTGTTCCCACTTGAGCACCCATACTCAGCATGTGCATGTGCTTTGGGAGCACTTTTACTCTCAGTCACGAACATATATGTAAATATATATATTTATACAAGTCTAACTAAAGGCTACCATGCTTGTCATTACTAATCAAACCTAATGTGAGTCACTGGAAGTCTCCATCTTTACAATGCAACACACACACACACCTGTCTCTCTTTTACCTCTGCCATCTCCATATCTTCTCTGCCTGCCTCCCCCTTTCTATCCTATCTAGACTTGCAAAAATATATATAGTTTCAAACAATCTTGACACACATCGCTGTTTGAAATAATTTCCCTTGAACTACCTGAGGTGCGCTAGATTCTTTGGGTTAGATTTTTAAAAACGGCCTCAGCGCCTCGTGAGATACCTTATATATGTTACGTGTATAATGTTTCATTTTGTATTTATCTTGGTTGTAATCACGATAATAAAAAAACCCACGATACAGTCTGCATTAAAGGTGAGTGCATATTGTTCGCTATCTCTTATAAGATGTCAGGTCTGTTTTTCTCCTGGCAGATTTGAAAGTGAAGCCAAAGAACTGCTGCGATAAATAGGCCAATGTACTCGTGCGTTTATATTTCAACTCCTGCCACACTTTGCATTCAAGGAACAATAGCAGGGAACATCAAAAACTGCCCTGAAAGCCAGATCGCATGTCCTTCAGCTGGAGTGCTACTACGGCACATTCAGAACAGGACAATTTCGCCCTCACCTCCGATCTGGCATCCTCCAGTCAAACATAATATTTTCCAAACTATTAAGTCTAATGTGAGGAAAATTGCCGCAAAATGGACTCGAGTATAAAATGGTCGTGTACAAAAAAACGGGAAGTCAATGACAGCTGACAAAGACGGAATATTTGAAAAGGTTTTCCTGCCTCACCCGGATCAAACCAAGTGGCTTTTCTTCTTCTTTCTCTCCCCCATGTGTCCCCCCCCCATTTATCTGAACACCAAGAGGCCTTTGATTCTTTTCCCTCAAAACCACGGTCCGCACTCCCCAGTGAATAGATTCCCGTTTGTTATTTTTGCTTGTCTGTTGTTCAAATCACTTGAGCGAGTGTGATGGGAACCTTTTTGTCAGGATAGCTGGTAAATGTCAACGGCATGCACATAGGACCGAAGATTATTCTACGCCATTTATTGAAATAGATAGATACCTTCGTTTTGCCATTTTCTGACCCTAGTTTGATCAAAAATATGGCCTTTAAATTCTATTTTCAGTCATTTCTGCAGAGTTCGTACATGCTATTGATTCTTTTGTTGATAACATGCATGGATTAATGGTTTTAATTACATTTTTGCTCTGTATCTGGACGCAGATATATGGCCTTTATCTAAATGGTAATGTGCTATGAACAGAGAACCGCCGTGTAGCTTCTCCTCTACGCTATAATGCACAAACAAGCAATAGTTCCAATTTGGTATGTAACTCAACCTTCAACTCCTATCCATACCACCACCATTGAAATAAGAGGTTTTGCGCCCCTTGCTCAGTAGCACCTCAGCAGTATTTACTGGAAATCATCCCAGAAAAGCGGCAAAGACACCTTCCCCCCACCTGCCAACACAGCGCCTGCAGATAACACACAGTTTGAGAAAAAGCGAGGCGAGTGATCCACGATTTTGACCTTGAGAAGGGTTGAAGCAATTTAACCCCATCAGCGAGGAGAGCCGAGAGGCAGTTGTTCTAAATTTGGAAATCAGAGAACCGTCTAGTCATCTCTATGTCCAGGCGCGAGACGGGCCCAGGGACACGCTCTAATTCTATCAGTTTTTTCCACAGACATAGGCTACGAGACGACGTGCACTTGTGCCCGTCTCTGAAGGGCTGACCATGTTAACAGTTGAGGAATACAAGGAGGGGGGGGGACAAATGAAGAGCGACAGAGGGGGTGGAAGTCACCACGGAAGCTTATCGTGCTCCAGATAAGAGAGACAGCCAGTCATAACACAGTTAGGAGAAGTAGTGTTGACGGACACATCCCTGAATTTATGGGTTTCTTTATGTTTAGACAACTAAAACTATCAGTTCACCAGATACATGATGAAGCTAAGATCGATATTCAGCCTTGGTCTCCACCAACTCCTGATAAAAGGGTTGGACTCTGACTGCTAAATGCAGTGTTGTGCATGAACACGCTCATGTTTTCTTGATGAACGGTGAACATATCCTCACGCACTTTGTCCCACAGCAAAGGAGCGGAGACACCATCCACATTTCTAAAGCGGCAAAAGTCAACGTGACGAGCGTTGAGCAGTTGCCTGTGCGTGGGGAGGGTGGAGCTCGCACTTGTCCCAGCTCAGTGCTCGTGGGACGCCATTTGAGAAGGCGGAGAAGTACAGCTCCCTCGTCAGGATGCTCTCCTGCTCGTTGATACCGGTGTGTGCGCTCACGTGCACGCACCAGCGATCTGGGTTTTGAGACTAAATCCTTAAAACACCACAGCATCCAGCCAGCGGGAAAAAAATTCATGTCAACCAGTTAATTGTTTTTGAGCGAGCTCTTGTGAGGTGTGAACTTGCGCAACACAAGCTCAACGTTGTTCCACTGTGTTCACTAAATATATATATATATATTTTTTTAGAGCTTTGTTGCCAACTTTGCCGCTGGACACATACAGTAGATCACACACGGGGTGTCTCTCCACATCTTCCTGCTTCACTAGGCGCCCGGCTCATGTAACTCTACAGCTGTGCTCGACATCGCCCCGCCGACCAAAGTGAAGCTCAGGGTGACTCTCACCACCTGTGCCGACGGACCGCTGGTCAGTAATAACCCTTACAGGAGGAAAATCTGACGGCAGCCTCAGGGGCAACAGGCAGCCGTGGAATAGAGCATGTTTTAGTTTGACCTTCAGCGAAATGTCTCCAACGTAACACAAAGGGCATCTCGACTTGTTATAAAGGAAACCAAGTAGGTCACTTCATGTTTTACTTCCCTAAACAATAAAATAAGCAGGTTAAATGCTGCAGTTGTGTCCCTTTGATGTTATTACTGGTTTTGATTCAACTTGGAGAGTTCATTCTTGACCTTGGAAATATTAGTTTGATAAAGAACTAGAAATTACCGACTTGCGGTTGTTTGTCTCTGCCAACTAGTCCGCTCGCAGTTTAGATCCATGTCCAAAGATGTCATCACTTCATCTCTTTGTGCGACATCCTCATAATTATCATATTAAGTCCTGAGTTACGGTCAAATAGTGTGTTCCATTTGAACATTTGGGCCACATTTGAAGAAATCCTCTCCAGGCGTTGCTGAGATATCACGTTCACAAGAATGGGACGGACTTGAATTCAGTGACCTTTGACCTTTCACCACCAAAATCTGTGGACGTGCTTGAGATATATCGAGAATCGAAAAAAATAATACCTCCGGCCATGGCAGTCGCCGGCGCTGAGGCAGAAAAAGCTAATATGCGTGTATATCGTAGATCAACATGACAGACGCAAAATCCATGTTTAAATGAAGATTCCCAATAACACACAAGAAATTACCTACATTTACTTAATTTTCATAGTTTTTCTCCTCTCTTGCATAATATTTTAATACTGTACAGATGTGATGGAATGAGTATTTGATTGCCCTTTGTAAGAAAATCATCTAATATTGATGCAGGAATGGACTGCAGATTAATCCTAACGCTGCACACTTTGGATGATCTGAAAAACAATTTGATGCCACAGAAAAATGATGTCACCTTTCTGTTCAGTCGTTAAGAGTTGTTGTTCCACACAACCCGCAGCCAAATTCAGCTCGCTTGCACGCACACACACACACACACACGCACGGCTTCAATTCTCCCAATTTATATGCATAAAATCCCATTTGGCCTAGAATGTAGAAAACTGTCAGACAGGCAGATTTCTCTCCTACTACTACACACACTCTGTGCACAGACGTGGTCAATACAGCAAACCACCCATTACAAACATTTCGCTGTCGTTCGCCCATCAAAGACTCATTCCTCCTCGGCATCCGTCCGTCTCTTCTCACTACTCCGATCCTCCCACACACAGCTGCTGCTCCGTCCTTCTGTCTCCCTCTTATTTATTTGTTTTAACTGCGACTTTTTTTTTTTTTGTTGTTGCTCTTTTTCACGACTTACAACGCAGTACTTTATGTTGTACTGCACATTTAGTCCTTTGTGTTGCATGTGGTGTTTCTTAATAAAAAACAACAACAATAAAATATGGCGACTTGAGAGAATTAGTGACACAAATTGGAGGTAAACCCATTCCCCACAGCCTGGTGTAGAGAGCAGGAAGGCACGCTGATCTCACGTACTGGTGACTGCTTTTTGTGTGTTCGTCAATTAAACTAAGCACTGTTCAAATGCATAACATCAGCCGCTCATGGAGCATAACAGGAACTACCATATGATTAAATCACATGCTACACACTGAGGCTGTCCAGGCTCTCTGCCTTCTATTTATCTGATCTTTTTTGCTTCAAGTATTTCACCACCGAATATAAAGAAATTGTACCGTCTTTGAATACATAGGAGAACACAGTGTGTACTTGAACAATGACAGTCCACACACACACACACACACACACGCACGCACACACACACGCTCAGCTTGAAGCCTGGGGCTAAAGAGAACATCAAGAAGCAGACGCTGTTCTGGTTCTTCTCACGACTTAAATAATGTGTTAGGGAAAATGTTAAAAACGGGATATATAGTGTCTCCGGGGAGAGCGTGCATTCCCCTTTGGGTCGAGAAATGTATACATTCACCAGAGGATCATAAATAGATCAGTAAATATGGACAGGAATGTGTTCATAGGTTGATATGAAGAGAACATGAAACACTACAGGAATGTGATGAAAAGGCCTCACAGCTGCATACATGTGAATGTGTCGTCTCCACACTGAGGTGCTGAGATGTCTTTTCCTCACAACGTTCTTCACAATGTTTTTTAGGACGATCATTAGCGCACCACAAAGCACTGCTTGTTTCGTCTTCAGAGGGAGAGCGCAGACGAAGACGAAGACGAAGACGTCTTTGTTCAAAGAGTTACTTTACACTAAATGGACTTTTTTTTTTTTCTTTCGAGATTTACTTTTCACTTTATTATGCTTTCTATCGATCCTGGTCCCGTGTTACAGCGTTCACAAATGTAGAGGAAGCTATTTTTTTTTTTTTTTTTTTTAGGAGAAGATCCTAATTCTGTCGCTTGAACCTCCAAAATCCTGTAAAAAAAAATAAATGATGTACCTTAGGACAGGGGTCCCCAACCTCCGTGCATCATTTGGTACAGGGCCGCACAGAAAAAACATGTTTTAATAATATTTATTGCAATAAATGTTATGTATTATATTATATATATATTACAATGTAATAATAATATAAATAAAGTGCGTAATATAATATGCAATAATTACATTTACATTATATATGTAATAATTAAATGAAATGTTCTCTACTTTATGTGTGTTTTCTCATGCCTAGGACACCAAATGTCACGTTCAAGATTTAAAGCATGCAACGTATAGTATAGTTGGGATTGTATAGTACAAATACTCCTACAGTAGTAGTAATACTACCTTCTTTACTGTATTTATCAGTGTTGTACTCAGTAATCAGCAAATACACAACTTTTCTCCCAATTATGCATATTCTGTGTCTCTCCACTGCATCATCGCTAGGCTAACGTTGAGCTAGCAGTTCAATCTGTTGTATTCAAACTATATGTTTAGATAAATCTGACCTATCAAGAGTTACTTTGCTCTACAGGCACCAACAGATTAACAACCAGGGAATTGGGGCCAAAGCTAATCTTTGCTTCAGGACCTCCAAGTACATATTAGACTCATCTATAAACGGCACATTTTTACAGGTTTCTTTCCGAACAACACATTTACTTTTAATAACCCATAATATCTAATGTTATGGGGCTCTTTAGATGAGCGCTACTACTTCACTGCACCAAAGAATGTAGTTTCTCATAATGTCAGATGGAAAGTGTAGAAGGAAGAAGGAGGAAATAAGTTTGTCTTCCTGCTCTGATCCTGCTGTAAGTCAGCGCCTCTGCCGCGGCTGATGGCATATTTATTCTATTCTCCCCCTCTCTGGACCGGGAAGCGACAGATCAGGGCAGAACACACCACGAGTGTGAAGTGTTTGAGTCCGGTGATGAATGGATTACTCTCCTCTTTCAGATTCAAAGCAGGAAGACAGATAGCCGGAGGAAAGGGCCGCGTGGAGGAGGGATGCAGGCTTACTAAAGCACATTTTTCTGAATTAAAAAAAAAAAACGTTTGGCGCATATTCTTACAAAACCACTGCAAATCTCAATCTTTAAGTGTCACGTCTGTTAAAAACACAGATCAATTAATAAAAAAAAAAAAGAGGAACTGAGACATGTAAATTAGACTCAGAGATTATGTAACAATTTGCCTCGCGAAGAAAAAAATAATAAGAATAAAAAAAGGCGGCGTCTTCGTCTTAAAAATGCTCACCCTGTCAAATCTCTCAGGGCTGTGATGAAATGCAGTGTGACTATCACAGCAACATGACACTTCTCTGTGACTTCATGCATTAAAACATGAGTGATCAAAGGTGACAACATGATGCAGCCAGAGGTGGGTGATGGAGCGAAATGCAGCAGATTCAAAAGCTTTTATCTTTTATTTAGCTCACAGTTTTTTGGCCTTCTCCCCTCTCACTATTTTGGACCATTTTCTGCTCCTGAGCACGTAAACTGATTTGATTTACCTCTCAAAACACACAATTTCTTACAAAACTCAACTCAAACTCATCAGGATGACTGTGGGTTGATGTGGATATCGAGGTTTCTCGTCAGCATCCAATAAAATCAGAGTGCGCTTCTTTTAACCTTTAACCCAAATCCCCAAACTCCATTCAATGCTATAATTGCTTTGGTCCATTAAAGGCAAAGTCATCAAAAAGAAGACTATCAAGTTGCTCTCCTCATCACGCCACGGTCTGCGTCCTTCTGTATCACTCTCCGCTGACAGAGTTTCCAGTGTTTGTGCGTTGGCTTTGTGGCCACTCCTCTCTTTCTGTTTGGATCAGCATTAATTGTGTCACCATCCTCTCTTTCTCTCTTCGTTTCTCACACCTATCGGCCTCCCGGTGCAGTTCGGACCAGAAGACTTCATTCCTCGCACAGTGTCATCCGTCGTATGCTCCCGTTTGATTGATTGGCTGCGAAAAAGCCAAACGGGGAATTGCGAGTCAGAGGAGCGATCTGTCGCGTCAGAGTCCGAGAGCGATGCTGCGGGGAGGACGGGCCACATCTGTTCTGCACTTCTCTTTGATTCATAGAAAACACGCACAAAGTCAAGAAAACAAACGACCATTGTCTGGTTGAGACACAAACTGAAGATGGAGCTGCTTTGCTTTTGCATTTTGTAAAAGAACAATGAAGATAAAACTGTCTGCATAATCCCCAACCTCAGGTAGGAGTCTGCTGTTCTGCAGAAATGAGAAGTGATGTTTTCAAGTTGGCAGTCGCCACAAACAGCATTTCAAGAAATACAACGAGAAAAGTGCATTTACACATGTCAATAAGATTCACAGGTGTGTCTACAATGCTGCTGTAATTGAAGGAATACGGACCACGATTGTCTGACCCCCCCGCTATCAGACAACTTTACCGACTCTCTCTCTGTCTGTCTCTTTCTTTATGTCTCTCTCTGTCTCTCTCTGTCTCTCTCTCTCTGTCTCTCTCTCTCTGTCTCTTTCGTCTGTCTCTCTCTGTCTGTCTGTCTGTCTCTTTCTTTATGTCTCTCTCTGTCTCCCTCTATCTCTGTCTCTCTCTCTGTCTCTCTCTCTCTCGTCTGTCTCTCTCTCTCTGTCTCTCTCTCTCTGTCTCTCTCTCTGTCTCTCTCTCTCTCTCTCTCATCTGTCTGTCTGTCTCTCTTTCGTCTGTCTCTGTCTCTCTTTCGTCTGTCTCTCTCTCTCTGTCTGTCTGTTTCTCTTTCGTCTGTCTCTCTCTCTCTCGTCTTCCTGTCTGTCTGTCTGTCTGTGTTTGTGTCTGTGTGTCTCTCTCTCTCTCCCTCTATCTCTGTCTCTCTCTTGTCTGTCTCTCTCTCGTCTGTCTCGCTCTCTCTCGTCTGTCTCTCTCTCGTCTGTCTCTCTCTCTCTCTCTCT
>CALSBV010010348.1:1086975-1098360 GCA_943590825.1 Bovichtus diacanthus | reverse complement strand
TCTCTCTCTGTCTCTCTCTCGTCTCACTCTCTCACACACACTTTTTCCACACACACATACGATCATATGCATCAGTGTCGATAGATAAATAAATCAGGAATACTACTGGTTACCTCGGTACGCAAATCTGAACAGGAACAATTCCTAATCCTGCAAACAAGATGAAAACTGAAGCTGCTGTTGATCACATGAGTCAGCACTCAATAAAAAACAGTCAATGAAAAAGGTTTTTCAAAAGTTGGGAATCACCGCAACAAGAGGCCTCTTAGCATACAGTCATAGAAGATCACAGAATGTAGGCTTAAGGGTACAGACAGACAGACAGACAGACAGACAGACAGACAGACAGACAGACAGAATAATGAGGAGGAAAAGAGTCATGGTGCACATACGTAAATCTACTTTTCAGAATTCTATGTAATGGCCAGCGGGGCATTTTGGGCTGATGTACAGACCATTTGACTTACAAAGAACCCACTAAACTCAGTACTATTTTACCAAAAGCTTATATCATCATATACTGGGAGCTGCATCTGATACACATTTGAAAATCTGAAAACTATACGGAAAGAAATGAGCGATGAAGCGCACAGATGTTGGAGTCCTGTGTACGTCTTGTCCTAGATAATGCAGCTGGTGTCTGGGAGTTTCAGGAACATTCAATGCTCACACTTACGAAGTGCGACCGAAGTGTGTGAGAACTGCTAATCCTGTTACCTTGGTAATGATTATCAAACATGTTTTAGGGAGGATTATGGGAGGGAAACAAAAAAGTCAAAACACTTTGCTTGTTATTGCCATTTATTCTGCAGGAGATGGACCGGCTACAGTTACAATGACGGAGGATCCAAAATTTATAAAAAGCTAAATAAACTCTTGCTCGAGTGACGGTGAGGACAAACTGCAGGAAGTTTAAATTGCATCTTTTATATACAAAGGCATAAAAGGCTTCCCTAAAGCTAAAACTCATCTTTTAGTCTGCAGAAGAACAGATTATCATTACTTGTTTCAGCATCTCTCTGCGGGGAGATTTCTTTCAGGGCCAGACTCTGAGAGACTGACCCCTCTGCTCTTGCAATTAAAGCTGGATCCTCACGCTGAGGCTCTGCTCAGTGGGGTCAGAGATAGTACTGCTCAGAGTCCACAGGTATCTTTTCAGAAAAAGAAACCCAGAAATGGCAAAGAGTGAAACATGGGAGATATTTTGCAGCTAAAAAAGTGAGAAAACTGATTACAACCCGAAGGGAATGAAAATCAGACGGGCTATCACTGGAGCGTGGGTATATATCTAATTCATTTTGAGAAACTAGAATTCAGATGATGTTATCAGGGACTTTCTTTATGAGGCCGACCTACAGTAGAGAAATCGATCTACTATATAAAATTATGAAACAATTTGAATCCTGGGCTTGGTGCAGTGTTAAGATATTTGATCTTTTATGCAGTTTTTAACAGTTGTTGTCCCTCCCAACAAAAGCCTGCCTCCGAGCCACTGGCGGATGTTAATCCCGAATGCAATTCATGCTTAACTTGCAATTTACAATGAGTGAGTGATCAAAGGTGACACATGAGATTGAGGCGACAGAGAGGATTAAGCGTGTGCGTCCTCTCCAGCTAAAAGCCTTTCTCTCTTTTTTCTTTCTTTCCCTCTTGATGTGTTTTTATTAAGTCCTCGCCTAAACGACCAACAACGTCCTTAGTCGTCCGAATACGTACCGTGTCCGAGATGTCCTCGCTAAACATCGAATTCTACCAAAGATGTTTAGAACAATAAATACAATGCAATATATATATCTTAAAGTATATTATCTTCAGTGTTTTGCTACTTCCAGCCTCAAAATGTTGCACATTTCTTACCAAATGTTGTGCTTATAGAGTTTTGGCAAATTGTGTAGATAAGTGTTCACAAATACTGAAAACACCATGATTAAAAGCTATATATAGCAATGTAATGGTTACAGAAATAAGCTCAATAGTTGGAATCAAAAAAGAAATCTAATTACAGCATGTGAAAGAGACTGCCCCTCCATGTCAGCTTAAATAACAATTATTAATGTGTCATGGTGTTTCAAGAGTTGTATCTCTGCTAAATCTATCTCGGCAAAGAGAGCCTGAAGCCGGCTCATTAACAGCCGCTACAACAAGCGCGTACAGTTGTTTTGTATTTCATGCCGAGCGTCCAGAGAGCGGAGCAGACGGACGGCTTAAGTCCAGTAAGAGTGTTGTTAGTGAGTCTAACTGTGGAAATCCTTAAGAGTTTGTATTACAGATAGTTTTTTTTGTTGTATTTGTGATAAAACCAACATAACAGAAATGCCGAAACCATCTTCCTTTAATAAATTGCCTGCTGAGACTAAAGTGATCTTTTAACAATCTTTCAGCAGAATGAAATTGCATAGTTCATAACATCTACGCCCCGAGAACCCTCTCGTATATTGCAAGCAGCGAAGGGATTGTGAGAAATGATATTATGTAAATGTACTTTTTTCAACTCACTTCCAAGAATGCGAAACAGGAGCCAAATCCTTTCAATCTCGGAACCCGGCGACAATGCCAACTCGTCTCTTAGCGAGAGGAACAATTGTACAAAATTCAGCCTCAGAAGTAACATTGTTTGCTGTGAATGAACGAATAGTTATTTAAGGTGGTATTTCCCCTCCATCGAACCCATGAGCAAGGCACTTAAAGCCTTGACACCTGGCTGAAAAGCAGAGGTTTACTGCTCTCCGTGGTTGACAGTTTCAGGTTCATCACAGTCGTTCAGGTATATTTTATGCGCATCATCAACTCCACCTCTCACAGTGAGTCCTCGCAGAGCGGCGGATGCATCCGAAGCGCAGTTGTAAAAGGATGCACTACTTTTAGAGCAAATACTGGCCAATCCCAAATTTAAGTTATTTGCACTATTGTGTCAACATGCTGGTTTCCCACTTCTGCAGCGGTGGTTGGGTGATCCGTGTCTACTGCAGTGTTGTCCGTTCTCGCATCTTAAAACAGGAACAATTGCATGTAATCCAAAGTTCGGAAAAGATCAATATCGCACAGTTGCGCGACTCAGTAATGCAAGTGCAGCCATTGCATTAGCCTAAGTCTCCTCAACACATTTTTCTCAAAACATGCAGTGACACACTCTACAGTCTACTGAACACCAGCACCAACAACCTGCTGCTGCAAAAAAAAAAAAACATTTGAGGCCACAAAGTCGCCTCCCGCAGCTTTGAGACGCTACACTAGAGATGACTTGGTGCAAGTTTTATGCCATAAGGCTGAATGTTTCCTCATCCACAGTGTGCTACTCACCATGGTGCAGCTGCCCTCTGGGTCGTCGTCCAGCAGGCTCAGTCTGCACAGAGCTTTCTCGTTCCTCAGCCAGTACTCCGACGAGTCCAGCACACTGTTACCGCACAGCACCTGCAGCACACACACAAACCTTTGCTCAGGTCGAGGAAAAAAAACCCACAGAGACACACATGGCGCATATGACACGCAAACTGAGTCAAACATGCACTTTCATCTGAGTTGTTGGGATCCAGTGACCTTTCTCCGGGACCTTTGTTTCAGGATAAGTGTCCGCAGCACAAGAGCAACAATCTGTCAGCTGACCAGGCGCTGCACAGTAAATATATACACGACAACCATTGCCTCCTCCCTGGAGGGACGTGGTAGTGAAGCCTTCAGGATGGAAGCTGCAGCCATTGGCATACTGACTACTTCTACTGACTGAAATACTCATTTGTCATTAACTATTGATTTTTTTCTGTTTTGATAGCCACCCAATTACTCTGCAGATGTATTAACAATGGAGTATTTAAAGATTCCCTTGATGCTCATCCCTGTGCAAGGGTTTGACCCTATGGTATATTTCTATTTATTTATTGGTAAAAGAAGAAGGGAAAAAAAAGAGACATGTTTGCACCACTTAGCGCAGATAAAAGGATGACAATCACGTGCTATAAATAGAATAATTCTTGCGCAGTTACTTTGACATATAGCAGATATTACGCGCGTGATTCCACTGTGTATTTTTAGTACCAACTCCTGCCCCCTCATGCCTGCACCCTCAGGAAGAGACCATCTGTGCAGGCATTCGGCCAGGTGAAGGTGACGTAGCCTCAGCTGATCTCATATCGAGAGGCTGCTGGCACGGGTCAGCGGAGCCCGAGGCCATAAATATGAGAAAGACATCACCTTGTGCTTCTACGAGACACTGGAGTGGAAGTCAGTTAAGATCGTGAGCGGCAGGCTAATTAGGGACACACATCGGCAAGCCCACCTGCACATAAACACAAAGAGAGGGACGCACACAAGTGGACCTGCACACAAATTGAAAGGAAATTCAATCCAGCTCCCACCTCAACCCACTGATCTGTGCCATTTCCCCTCCTGTCTCTCTGGCACTGGGGGATGATAAATCTACTGGGCTGACCCGAGTGCCTGGCTGTTCCTCCTATTGCACAACCCCTGGGTGTCACAGGCACCCCGGAGGAGGAAATTAAACTCTCTCACACCGCAGATAAACTGAGGGGGAGGCAGATATGACAGACAGTTGCACACAGGCACATGAACAGGAAGAAAAAGAAGAAGTGGTCACGCAGCAGACAGACAAGGGGACACACAGGTAGACACATGTACACCTCCATCCTTGTTTTTTTTGTTTTTTTTACCTTCTTGCAGGCGCTGATGGACGAGGCCACGGTGCTCTCCGTGCTGCCTGCCTCCACCTCGACAGCCTCGGATCCTTCAAACATGGCAGACGACTGGAAGTTACTGCGGGGACAAAAAGGGGAGAGTTGACTTTGTCAGAGCAAGTTCTTGTCACGCACTCAACAGCTCCTTCTTTTAAATTTTATTTGATGTTGTATAAATAGTCTGGGATCAGTAATGTGGGAGCAGCCCGCTGCCTGTCACATGTGTTTGTATTCTACAGATGTTGCACTCGTCTAATGAGTTCACCAGGTATTGTCGGACAGGAAAATAAATTCAATTTTCGGAGCTAAAATGCTTCATCCTTCGGTTGGATTTTTACCAGGCTAGCAAGACAGCCTCTAATGCCCCATTTAAGAAAACGTACAATGTGTTTAGGGCCTCCCATCATTTATTGAAGAGTGCAAAAGGGTTTTAGGTGTTTCTCTTTGGATGTCAAGACCTTTTCAATCACATTATTATTCATGAGAAGCCATTGTAGCCCCTGTTAGGACGTTTCTTTAGGGCCTTCTGTGATGACTTCTCTCTCTGCATCAACACACTCATGACACAGAGCTTCTCTAGCATGAACACAAAGCCCACTGCATGTTGGAGCCCATTAGTAATTTGTAGCGTTTTGCAGAAGGCTATCAGGCTGTCCTGTATGCAACTAAGCGCCAAGTGTCAGAAATTCATGGCCACTTTGCCAATTCATGAAGTTTGACTTTGACAGCGATGGCGACAGAGGATTATAGCGGAACGAACAGGGAAACACAACATGTGACCTTCATTTCATGCATGAAACAAAATGATTCAACAGTCTGTAGTGATGGGAATGTCTGTCAGGCGACGCAGAGCCTAAACACAACATAGCAAACTCAAAAATCTGAGGAAGGCGTCATTATCCTTCGTGCATGCTTTCACTGAGATAAGCCAAATCAAAGCTTATCTAGAATGGCATTAATGAGGATCAATTTGGAAAAATAAAGAGGCTGGGGATGCATGTTTAAATAGGAGCAGCTGTTTTTTTTTTTGTTTTTTTTTTCTCTGTAATCCACATATTTCAAAGTAAATTAAAAAGCATTTCATTCTGAAAGCCCCCTCCCCCGAGGGATCAAAACAACTGTGTCTATTTGCAGTTAATGAACATGCCTGATGTAAATAATTGCGTCACAGAAAAAGTGAATTTTACTGTATATGGCAGGACAATCTGAGAAGAAAAAAAAAAAAAGATGATGTACTGGAGATAAGTGGATATGATGTGCTTTAAAGGGGCTGCTGTATCTAGAAGGCACACTTCAAACAAACACACACACACACACAGGAAATGATTCTGCAGCGAATATGTTGGATGCATGCAGAAAATTGGAAGGAACGACACTGTAAAAAACGGAAATAAAAAACACTGTTTAAAAAAAATAATAATAATAAAAAACAGCATATTCTGTTCTGTCTGTGGTGTTCATGCAAACGGGGAGTGATTCCTCCCCAGACAATTGTAGAAGACCAGCGGGAGAGATTCGTTACGCACGATTTCTAATCTTTGCGCTTAACGACCTTCCCATCACGACACGGTGATTGACAGGTCGGTGCGCTCTCGTGCTGCCGGGGCCCCCAGGTACCCAGCAATCATCGGCCTGGTGTGGGTGCAGGACACAATTAACCCCTGAAACGTCAGGATTTCAAGGACTGCCCCCGGGCCGCTGTTGTAATTCACTGTGAGAGCTCGTGCGGTTGAGGACGGGCACGTTTAGTGGTGCACTAACATGCAACTTCTGGTGGCAGCCTTCAGATCTCACTTGGAAAGACTTCGACAGCACACAAATTAATAAGTGTGGCAGGTTTAGGTCACGGAGAACACAGAGACATTTCATTTGTATCTTAGCCCCCACCCCCCCCCCAAAAAAAGGTCCTTATTAAAACGTTAGGCGGTTGAAAAGTGAACATTTCTATTTTCAACGCGACTGCTGTGCACTTTTCTTTATTGCCACACATTTTTCGCCAGGCCAGGAAAGCTGAAACATCTTGTTCACTGCACAAACACCGACACTCGACTGTGAAAGCGGATTTACTGCAACACTCTGCGTGGATCTTGGTGCGCTTTTCTCCCCTGACACACTTTACACAGCCAAAAGATCACTACAGCAGCACACAACTTCATTCCACAGCTTTAAAAAAATACATATATATACACACATATATATATATATATATCGAAAATGCTATATTTCTAAAACATGTTACACAAATATCCACAGTGAATCCATATGTAGAATATTGTAGGAGAATATGAGCCAGTGGCGCCATACATGCAACAACACCCATAAAGTAGATGTTCACCAATACTGAATATCAGACGCACAATTTAACATTCTGATTTGTTTGGAAATATGCGCCTATGATCAGCGACATTTTTTTATTTATTTTTTAATCCCGGGATAATAAACAGTCTCTTACCTCGGCGTTTTCAAAAGGCACTCTGCGCCTGCCATTCTGTCAAAAATAGACAAACTGTCCTCAACCGGTGTGATTATTTCCTCCGTGGGGGCAGGGGGACAGGGAGAGGTACTGCGCAGCACCGCGACGCGTAATTGTCCCCGGGACACTCTCAGGTCCAGATGCGCATCTCCGGACCAAGCACTGAAGGAATCCCAGACTGCTTCACCGTGACTGGAGGAGGACTGTGATGAACTGAGCGCCGCGGTATCATCATCATCATCATCATCCTCATCCTCCTCATCATCAGCAGCAGCAGCACACCACTGCCTGCCCTGCGCGTCTCTCCGCCAAGTGCCGAGTGCAGGCGCAGGAGACCCGCACGGATCAAAACGTAATGAGCTGCACGACGCAAGCAAGGGCATGGATATGGAGAGTGCGCGCATGTCGACGCAGGTGTAGGCTACACACAGACGCACGCGCAGTGTACGTAGTTGTTTTGCTCCCAATACACCAAATGTGAACCCAAGTGAACCGCAGATAGTCTGTGTTTACTGCTGAATTTACTGATTACTTAAGACTAATGTGTGTACAGTACTAACAGCAGCAACATGAGTAGAATATGGAATTAATAAAGGCTAAATTAATAAAATCTCCATCACATCTGAAACTGAATTAAGCCTAACAGCTGTCAACCAGCCAAGTCGCAGTTTACATCCACATCTGTCCAAAATGTTATCACTTCATCGTTTTATCCTATTAGACACGTGTGAAATTGTCATAATTAGCATATGCATTCTTGAGCTGTGTCCAAAAAGCTGCTTTGTGAGGTCCCAGTGGCCGTGACCTTTGACCACCGAAGTCTAATCAGTTCATCTATGAGTCCAAGTGGAAGTTTGTGCAAAATTTGAAGAAATTCCCTTCAAAGTGTTGCAGACAAGCCGGCCCCCGGCCACGTGGCTGTCGCCGCAGGCATGGCAGAAGATTGATTTATAAAGATGAGACTCAGACTAAGATCAGACATCTTTCTAACTTTCAGCTGCATGTAAATTTGACCTTCGTTGTTTCCCCCGTTGTTCAGGCAGGTGCTCTACCTCTTGTAACGCCACAGGGTCAGTGCAGCAGATTTTATGGTTGACCTGCCCTTTCTCCCCTCAACAAGCACACAGAAACCAATGTCCCTCAACGCATTTCAAGTTTTCCACTAACAGCAAAAGCAAAAGTCGTTCCTGCTGTAACACGTGACCAAGCTACACTGTAGGGGATAAATGTAGACACTGTCACTGAGCAGTCTCCATGGAAATATCAAAGTCGTCAGTGTATCTTCTTTGGTATAATTACAGTGAGTGGATTTAATGTTCAGTCACATTGTCCGACCGTCTGCACAGTGACAGTGATGGGACACGACGTGGTTTACGGAGCCGAGCCGATTCTGGATGGAGCTTTAGCGCCACACCAATGGCTGCATTGATGGAATCAGAAAATGTTACATCAGCCGATGGTTTTTTTCTGGTGAGGTCATGCAAGTCAGCGGGATTGTCATAATAAAGTGTTTTTAAAAAAAAGCATAATTTGCAGTTGAAAAAAGGTAAAAAAAAAAAGCACAACAAGCTGTAAACACCATATAAAGTTAATATAGCGAGTTAGCACGTGTTAGCTATTTACACCTGCAGCAGACGTGGTCACCTGAGGGAAATATCTCTCTATAGCTGCTAAATGCTCCACTATGTTCACAAGCTAGTTGCTTTTTTTGTGGATCTGCGTGACGTTAATGCAAAGGAGGAATTTGGTAAATTAAAAATAAATAAATAAATAAAAACAGTTAATTGTTACCAATTATTTCTGAGATTTTACAAAGCAACAGCAGAAAAAAACAATTCATAAAATCCTACTTCCCATGTCTTAGCATTTTTTAAACTTTTCAAAGATTGATTTAAGGACAATTACCAATTAAGGCTTTATTTTTTAGATTAATGTCTTAAATGCCTTTTAAAGAATCTGGGGAACCCTGTTAAAGTATCAGTAATCAAAGAATAAATAAACTTCCATGACGACCCTCTCCAAAAATGTTTTTTTTGATATCAATGGTATCTTAAAAGAAACTTACATCATTTCACTGGCATCCCTGTAAACTAAAATATAAGGAGTGTGCCATGTGTAATATCTACGTTGCATAACAAATATATAACCAGGAGGGGGGGGGGGGGGGGGTAAAAGGAGTCGTGAACTTCACTTCTCTATCACCCAATTCAGACTGTTGGGGGAAGAAAATGGTGGATATTCAGGAAAAAACAACTATAGAGAAAGCAGGGGCCTTGATGAGGTGTGCGTGTGTGTGTGTGTGTGTGTGTGTGTGTGTGTGTGTGTGTGTGTGTGTGTGTGTGTGTGAGAGAGAGAGAGAAATTGTGCTTTTATGGATTCCTACTGTGCCCAAAGTGTACGTCTGCTGAAAGCATCATTTTTGCCAAAGGGAATGCTTATTTTCAGCGTGCCCTCTACCTCAAAGAAGAGAGAATTGTACATGCTGTTATCAGCTACCATGTTATTTCTCTTTCCTCCAGATGCCATTTGCTTTTATCAACTCCTAACAATATCAAAACCCAATTTCTGTGATTTCTCCGTGTGGTTATGCGACCCACAGGGAACACATGTGTTTACAAAACACTTGCAGGGCCTAGTAAAATATGAAAACATTATAAGTGAAATACCTTTTCCAATTTGTATATATTTGAGCATTTTTGAGTAAACGACACACATTCACAAAGTCCTCGCTGAGTGAACGTAACTAGCTCAGCCAGTCCTGCATTAGCCAGCACTTCACCAAACTAAATTGGGTCCATGCAATCTCTAATGTTCATATTTTAGTTGTAGTAGTTTAACATATTTATTGTATTCTCATTTTTTCATTATATTGTGTATTACATTTACTCCTGTGTGATGCCTGTCAGTCAGTCAGCAGGGCAAGAAAACACCAAAATTCGACCAAACTGCTGAAACTCTGAGAGCCGGTCAGAAAACTCTGCTGTGTGATAATCTCTATGTGTTTATCCATCTGGCGTTAGTCGTCCGTGTAATGTTAGTTTGTTTATTGGACTTAGCATGTCAGTAGATACTGTATCTCTGCGACACACGGACATCTTTGACTTGACGTCACCACTGTTACCTCCTCACACTCTGTTGATAATGTTAGTTCATTGTTTTAATGTTTTGTGTTTACATTCTGGCACATCTTACACGTTGATCCTGCCATGCACTCTGTGGTTATGTCCTGTATCGTCTCATTTCATGCCTCTCAGTTGAGGGAAACAGTTTCTCCAGCTGAATATTTTCAACAAAAGTAAATAAATACATACAGCATACAGCTGGTTATCACAGAAAAAGAAACGACCTAAAGAATAAGTTAAATCAGCAAAGGGAAAAGCTTCAGCCTCACCACACAAGCACGAGTGTTAACATCGAATGCAGTATGTGACACGTTGAATCACTGACATTTTCAATTTCTCAGAAGCTAGAAGTAATTCTGAGAAGCCTTTACACACAAACTGAATACAGCCGTCACACTCCTTTACTCTCTGTGTGAGTGTAAATACCAAAACTAGAGCAGTGACAGGATGTTCATTACCAGGGAACAACTGTATGTGTGTGACACGGCTTGTATGTGTGCAGACTGTACTGGATGCACACTTAAATATACAGTATTTTATGACGGTAATATATTTACACACACAGTCTAAACACAAAATCATGTCAACATGTCATGCATTTCATATGGAAAATGATGTGACTGTTGTCAGTTAGGAAAGAATTGAAGGGACAATATTACTGTTTGCGACCAAAATAACCCAGTACGCAACGACGCAAAGTAGTTGTACTGGTATTAGCACTGGTATTAGTACTGGTATTAGCACTGGTATTAGTACTGGGATTAGTACTGGTATTAGCACTGGTATTAGCACTGGTATTAATACTGGTATTAGTACTGGGATTAGTACTGGTATTAGTACTGGGATTGGTACTGGTATTAGTACTGGTATTAGTACTGGGATTGGTACTGGTATTAGCACTGGTATTAGTACTGGGATTGGTACTGGTATTAGTACTGGGATTGGTACTGGTATTAGTACTGGGATTAGTACTGGTATTAGTACTGGGATTGGTACTGGTATTAGTACTGGTATTAGTACTGGGATTGGTACTGGTATTAGTACTGGGATTGGTGCTGGTATTAGTACTGGGATTGGTACTGGTATTAGCACTGGTATTAGT
>CALSBV010010348.1:1054899-1074583 GCA_943590825.1 Bovichtus diacanthus | reverse complement strand
AAAGAAGTTAAACTGTGCAGGACAATTACATGCTGCGAACAACCTCCACTTTCCCATCACTCAGGGCAAAGGTACCGAGTCCCCAAAGAAAAACATCTGGAGAGAACAGTTTGTCCCTGTTGCCATAAAATATCTTAATCAGTAAGGACACTTTGCAGCTTGCTACCTCAGCACACAGCATTTTATATCCATTTATTTAACCTCCGTTCAGCGCTCACCGTCGAGTACCTGGTGCTCCTTTTAATTTGTTCTTTGTTGTTACAACTTTGTTTTTTTACGTCTGCAACTGTGTTGTTTGTCCTGCTGCCTGTCTTAGCCGGGACATTTTTATTCTCAATCATTATTTTGTTTTTATCCCTGCTTCAATAAAAATAAAGGAGCTTCTATTATGTATTGTGTTTTTGTGTAAGTGTGTTTTAATGTTTCCTACCTCAATGTGGTACGATGCGTTTTATTCTACCCTTTTTAAATGACAGATTTTGCAAATGCAAACCATAGACACATTTCTGACTTTTGCATGCAAAAAGCAGACAATAAAGTCTTTTGTGTTTGATTTTTATTCTATTCTAGTTTGACATGACAAACTTATTGGCTTTCTCGCAGAGAGTCGGTTGAGAGGATTGATGCCACTCTCAGCTGCTCTGCTTGTTTAATCAAACTAAAGAAACGTGAAATAACCCTCACACTTTGTTGACACTGCATCTTTCCGAGTGCTCTGAAATTGTGGAACCGAATTGCCTCCATAACTGTGTGCAAATGGTCTCAGAGCAAGTCTGTGTGCAGAGAGATGCTGGGACAGATGGCCCGAGTCAGATTTAATCAGGCGTCCTACTGTCTACAACCACAACAGTGTCTCCTTCAGTACAGATACAACAGTGTCCATCTGATCCCGACAACCACACAACATCTGCTGAGGCATTCTGGTCTGTACGTTGCTGTGCGCGGGTCTATATAAATATATAGTGTGTGTACTCATAATTGTTTTGTGTTGCTTATGCATGACACTATCTAGTATATTCAGTACGCCCGCATTTGTGCATTCAAGTGCATATGTTCCTCCCTGCTCTCCTGGTTGAAAGCCTTATTGCATCACCAGCCAGGCCCAGCATGCAGATTACAGCACATTAAAATACATTAAAATCTCAGACAGTCAAACTTACAGAGAGACAGTGAAGTGAAAGAGGAAGGGAAGTGAAAGTGAGGTAACAAGAGCAGTGGATGAACGGAAGTCCAGCATTACAAGGAAGTTACTGAACTTACTATAATCGCCCCAAATACTGACAATAAAAACAGTAAAAAAGAGTCTTGTCCCTGCTCAACCCGGGACACAGCACCTCATTAACCCTCCACACACTTTTCTAAGCAAACTCTAAAAGACCCTCTAATGACCCTCAGTGCTGCTTCTAATTATTCCTGCTCTGCCATGTGGCAAACCTGGCCTGCTGCTTCATACGCCATGTGATATGGGTCCTGCGATAGTACTACAGGTCGCCATTTCTTCACATATTAATGCTCCTCAGAGGATGTATCCCAATGACTCTGGTGATCTCCTGACTGACACCAAGAGGTTGCACATTGGTGTTTTTCAGTGACATATCTCAACAGCTATCAGACGGATTGGCGTGATCGACATTTCCTGTCCCCTGGTGATAGTAAATGTAAATGTCAACATTACTCCCTTCAGCCTCTCCTGTGGAAAGGTAGCCAATTCCCGATTTTTGTCGGACACATAAATCCCACTCAGTGCATCTGATCTGCTGCTTCAGTTTCCAAACAGTTTCCTTGAACCTGGTGGCAAACAGAGAGGTGTGATGTTCGCTCAACACTCATAACTGCGCCTTTCGCACCTCCCACCATCGGCTTGAAAAGTCAAAGTCACGGTTGTTGTCCCTCCGCTGAAAATCAATGTTTTTTTTACAGAAGAAAAGAGGAATAAAACCTCTCCAGTCATCTCGCTGTGTTTCACACTCTAACCCAGCTATACTGCAAAAAAATCTAAGAACCCTTCGTGCATCCATTACTGCAACCCAGTTGAAAAAAAAAGGTGGTGTTGTACATTCCTGAACCAAAAATACATTTCATAAATACGTTTCATAACAGCCTTGTATCACTTTTGCAGAAACGCACAACGCCACTTGGTTAAAGTTGTGAAACGATTAGGTAAACTTAGGTTAAGGCAACAAAACTACTTAGTTAGGTTTTAAAAACAAGATGATGGTCTTGATAAAAAAAAAAAGAAAAAGCTACGTATGCAACGTAACAACTTTAGCTGTTATACTCGTTATTGTACCGCATAACTTTCAATAACGGTCGATACACAACGCCACTCGCTCTGCGTGTTGCTCGTTGTACGTCTCTTACAAAAACGTTGACATCCGTGGATTGCAGATTCGACAATGCCGACATGTTTCTATGGTGACCGGGCTGATCACTGTAGATCTACCGGATTCATTCATTCCGACAGGTGGATAAAGAAGGAGCCCAGCAAGGGCAGCATGGTTGGAAGGCACAGGCCTATTATCATTGTTCTGCTTAATGGTGAGCGAGAGAGAGATAATCATTGCTGATTTACACCTACTGTTAGAAGCCCCATCTTCCCTCTGATTAGACAGAGCCCCCTGAGCACTGATTACAGGCTTACAGCACCAGACACCTGCGCACCAAGCAACAACTACAACCCCGCTTACCATACTTGCATGAAGAGCTCTTGATTTGAGACTGTTTCGCGTTTCCGACAAGGCAAAGCGAGAACATTGCACTCGACGCTGGTGACTGACAGCTCCGAGAACACCGAGCTTTGGTGTCATGCCATATGGGATCACTGCTGAGCACAACCGTCTTTCTGTTCAGCTTTGAAGCTAGACTGTGTAAATTTCTATGAATATGCTCAAAGATTGTGTGCCAAACGCTTGACTCAGGATTTTAAGCTGCATGTACAAAAGGAGTGCTGACTCCAGTCTAGTATTACATCAGTTCCACAGGTTAGACTTCCACACGCTATAGAAGCGGGACTCATGGTAGACGAGGGTGTGTTTTGTCAGCAAATGCAACATAGGAGGTGGTTACCTGAGTAGGTCAGATATTAAATCATAAGCAGTAAAATTATAGGCGGTTCAATTTTCCATATAAATGAAATGTGTTGCTGCTGTATCTGAATGTGTGTTTTTAGCCATGCGACCAGCGTGGTGCTATGGATGGCAACGTCAGTCTGTCCACCACTTTTATCCAAACTACCTCAACAAATGCTGGATGGATTACCATAAAATGTGGTACACCTCATGTTCCCCTTGGGATTTATGGTAATAATGTCCGTGGTCCCTGAGCTTTTCATCTGCCACCAGGAAAACATCTTAATTTACCCAATACTTTGCTTTACGCCCAAATACCAGCAACACTGGCAACATACCCATCAGCCTCAGCTGTGATTTGTGCTAACAAGCAAATGTTAGCACGCTAACATTATAAACATCTAACATATCAGCATAGTTGCACCGTCATTTTGAGCATGTTAGCATACCGGCGTTAGCATTTAGCCCAACTGCTGTAGTCAAAGTTGATAACCTGTAGTTTATGCACATGGGTTATATAATATTCCATAGCTCTTACCTAACCAAATCTAATTGACATCACAATATTAATATTATAATATTAATATATAAGAGCAGTTCCGACTCTTCTTCTTGTAAAATAAGTTTAAAAAATTGTGTCGTCTTCCTCTGAAACTGGGATAAACGTCCACACCGGCGATGACGTGTTGACAACGAAATCAATTTGGCTTCGTATTATTGGACATGTATTATTCATTTATGGGCTATAATTTCATCATCTGAATAATACATAAAAATATAAATGTCCCATTATCGGCACAGATCTATATACGTTTTGGCAGCCGACACTATTGATTGTTTCCCTTCATCCATTGTTGTTATCATACTGGATTTAAATAGCTGAAGAAATCGTACATGTGGTTTGTTTCACAGGTTTGTAACCAGGCTGCAAAAAAAAGAAGGAGAAAAGAAAAGACAACAAAATATCAAATTTAGTCTAAACTCTTCCAGTACTTTGTGGAAGATCACATTTACTTTTATGGCTATGGCTATAAGAATATATACTATTATGAATATTAGCATTCACGTTAGTACAGGCGGATTTTCTTCTGCGCCGTGATTTACGAAGATGAATTTTATAGCACTGATACAGCCCTAACACTGCGAATGTGCCCAACACTTGTCCACGCAGGTAAAAACCACTAATGACAAATTAACCACATTCAAGCACCTGCGCACAACCAAGTGGTTCTTCTCCCAAAGAACATTTTGACCTGCAATTATCTTCTGCCCTACTTCAGTCCGTCCCAGGTGATACAGCTAAAATCCTCTGCATCCGTAGCAAGTGTTTGTGATGCCCTTCATTATTTATCACCTCTGTCCTTCAAAGCGCTCCCCTGAAGTGTGATCTGCACGTCTGCTGCTCTTCATATGTTCATGGTTGCCCTCTTCTTCACCCTTGCCTTTGCATGCATCGCCGTCGTTTCCTCGATTTTCCCCACATGAACACAAACAGTGTTTTCCCCAAGTGAACAGTGCCACTCCCCCCCCTCCAAATTACCTACAGCAGCACAACCCACAGCACATTATTTCAACCTCAGCCACTGCCAACACTACGCTCCCAACAACAACAAAAGAATCCGACCTCGCTCCTTCACCTTCTCTCTAATATAAGAAAGAAAACACACAGCGCTCCCCCTCTTTTCACCCTCCGTCCTGCTCCTTCTTCCGTCTGACTCCGAGGTTGTGGCACCTGTTATACAGTGCAGGCCATGCTGCTGACACATCGCTGATGATGGGGTGTCTCTCAGAGGCCTGTGCTCTCTCAGCAGCCTGGCAGCCATTAGTGCTTTATGACCAGCTCTGCCTCAGCAGTCCCAGTGCATGCACAAGTGTTTGCCTTTTCATTTCCTCTCTCTCCCTCTCTCTAACCTGAGCCCCCTCAGGACAAGGTCTTGGGTTCTGATGATAAATTGCTGCAATTAAGTGACGTAATCACCCCGAGACTGGAGACAGATGTTAGTGGGGTGTGTGCCCACATGTGGAGGTGAGGGAAAATACTTTAGGTCTGCAAGGGGTAGCTATTCTTATCACAATGTAAAGTGAAACCCAGTGACCCCTTTGACGAGAGTGCGGTGGAAAACAGTGATATGGAACTCGTGCATTAAAGTTGAACAAAAAGGCGGCACCACGTATAAGCAGGTAACAAAAGTGCTCTCCAAAAAGTGCAAACTCATGTTCAATCACAGGGTTGGATAACGATTATATGTTGATGTGTAATATACATTTTGTGAAGGTAAGGATTAAGTATTTTAATCCCTATTAAATCTTGTAATGTGGACATAAAAGGATATCTCTTTTAAAGTACCGGATTTACGTCATCGTGTTGAGTATTTAAAGTGATATATGTACATGCAGTTTGCAGGCATTTCTCTATTCATGTTTTTCCTCGGCGCGTGACACCTTGTTTGACTTTCAGGTAAGGAAATGACAGGGAAATACACTTCGGATAGCAGTACAAAAATACGTTAATTTAGCTTTGGGTAATAGTTTTGTGGTTGTTGTGAACCATCATTTATTTTCCCAAAGGGAAGACACCTGTAGCAGTTCTGTGAAAGGAATAAGTGGACACTGCAATTCACGTTTCAAGTATCATAAAACGAGGAAAAACAGGAATAGAATACACATTTTGTAGCTCTTTCCAATCCATTTCTTACCAAAAAAAACCATAGCACTTTTTACCTGCAGTGATATTATAGTGTTTGATATAAGTTTTATACATGCAATCTGATGTACAACATGCCATTAAGAAAAGAAAGTGCACTCACAGCTCAGTGAAGGTCCGCAGCTCACTGAACAGCGATGACAGCATCTTCAGTCCGATTCTCCGCCTACGTTCCTAAGTTATCGAGCCGGGTCACTCACCTGAAATACACAAAGATGGATGAATGGATAAAAGAGCTCATACAAAAACACACACACACGCACACACACCTGAGGCATGTACAAACACACACACACACCTGAGGCATGTACAAACACACACACAGCTGTTTTGAAGGAATGCACAGATATGACATATCTTAGGTGATAACACAGATCCTGCTTGTTGCGTTTGATACCAATTAAAATAAAATGTAAAACAGTTCACACCATGACCCGCACAAGGGCCAAACCTTGAACACCGAATATGAACAAGAAGAAAATAAAACAAACTATAAGAAAAATGGATACCAAATCTTTTTATTTCAGAGTGGGAATTTGTAGCTTCTTGCTTTTCACAAGTCTTCACCATCAAAGTTCCCATCTACAGCATTTCTTATTTAATTTCATTTTTTTTACACTTTTTTTTTTCATCAGTTACATTTATTTACTTCCCTTTTAAATCAGCCTCATGCGACACATGGTCGACACTGTTGTTCGAATGCACCGTGGACTGAACATTTACAGATTTTCCTGCATAAACTGCGATGGACATGCAAGTAATAAAATAAAATAAAATTTTCTCATTTTTGTCCACAACTGTGTTAGAGTGAATTACAACTTCAGGCTTTGTCACGTGATACCTTTGGGCCCAAAAATACTTTTACCCATTGACATTCTTTTTTTAAGGTAAATGAACTTTCCAGTACTAACATTTAAATAGCCCTTATTTAAATCAGTAGGTCCTAGAAGTTGTGAAATGCACTAATAGCTGAATCCAGAGTTGTTTTTCTAGGCTAGTGCGTTTGTTATATGGGTCGACAGATTGCGCAAGATCATCGGGAGATCCGGGTCATTTTCATTTTCATAGGAATAAACGAGAGCTTGCCTCCAGCGCTGCATCCAGTTCTCTTTATACGTCAATGGTTTAAACCCGTAGACACATCTAAGCTGGGGACAGAACACCTTACGATGGCTGCAATGGTATCAGTGCAGAACTCGGTTCAAAAACACAGACATTCAAATGTCGTTTACTTCAACACCTCTCGTGTATTTCACTGTTTCTGCACTAGACAAACAGGTACAGTAACTTCTCAGTATGATGCTCAATCGTGTAGTCACACAGCACAGTGGTTGTTGCAGTGTTGTGATGAGGTCATGGCAAATCGTAATGAGCTTGACGCACACATTAATGAAGTTATTGGGCATTTTAATGAGGTCGGAGCACACAATAATTAAGTCATTATACGAGTGATCATGCTTAACTCATCTAATATACACACACGCATTAATTGCTTCCTGTAACACGGGAGGGTCACATCCTCCTGATGGCTGCTGAAGACGGAGGCAAACTTGATTAATTTTTTTATGAAGGCATTTTATGCAACAGCAAAGTTGCAAACAGGAAACTTTGGTGTCTTGTTATGATGACCACGATCGTTCCCCGACCTTAACCAAGTGTTTAATATTGTGACCGTGGCAACGAGGGTCAAACCTAGACGCGTCATGAAACTGATTTAAGTTTCCGGTGAGGATTTGTAACAGTGTAAAGCAGGAATTAGTCCTAAAACCCGGAAATCAGGCAGCATTGTAGAACTTCTGGTTCCTTGGTCTCAAAGTCAATGGGGTTTTTGTTTAGATGCCTGAAATAAGGTCTGTGTTTAACACAAGCTTAAGAGATTTAACGTTCGGTTCCTCGGCATTAAAATAAAACAGTAAATACTCGTGAATTCTGAAGCTTTTACAAGAGGCTAAATAGACTGCTAAACGTCCTGAGTCCACCTCTAGTGTAGTGCTGCTGACGTGAGTTATGAGACCGTGCTTTTCACTTCTGGTGATCGAATTTACGCCTCAAAAATCACAGAAGAGGTGTTTATTTGTAGAAGGTGATTATCTCGCTGAACGGAACGTGCAGGAATCATAAACATTTGCTTGCCACAGAGCTCGTTTGTCAATAATAGCGTCTGGAGAACAGTTGCAAACAACGTGTTTTGTCGTTTCACTCTGAGGACTTGATGCGTACAACACTTGTTGTGTTCAGGATATCTTAACTAATATCATCTCACCGGCATCTTTCCGCCTCACTGGAGTGGAAAGTGAAACGCACTCCAAAGAAGAAGCAAAGCAGAGAGCAGCATGGGAATGAAATGAAGCTGCGCAAAACACTAAACAGCAAAGTGAATCAAAGCCATCATTATTTGACAAATGAAGACGTGCATACGGTCAGGGATGCCTTATTTTAATTATGCTGACACTTTCCTAGAAACATGCAACTGAGGCCCGACAGCTCTACGCTTTAGACTGTGGTAATGTAAATGATCATTTGTTTGGTAGGTTATAAATATGCACCATTCAAGCACAATATCCACTGACATGACATGAGGAGGTTGCTGCGTCCAAGACTTTCATTATTTCAGCTATATAACTATACACAATGCATAGAGCGGGAAAAACAGGATGTTAATTGTTGCCTTGGGGTACCTCTGTGTTTAATCCGACCCCGAGTAGAACAAGACGCTTTGAAGCTTTGCGGGGAAACATACATGTTACATCATCAGCGTCTATTGAAAACACCCTTTACCGTCACCAACCACGGACATTTTTTTTTACTGCAAAGAATATGCTTTATTGGTACTTTACAAACCTTAGATGAAGGCGGTACAATGCAACACACTCTCAGCAGAAAATCACTACAGCTGCAGCCCACCGAGCCTGTACAAACATCTTCGCCTCATCAGACAAGACAATCAGCTCTCAGACAGACTCTGATTGGCCCTCTTCAAGCCCCTCTGCAGCACAGCCAAAAAACACATTTGATTGATACGTCCATGTGCAGCTACTGTAGGAATGAAATGACAATTGATTTGTGCTGCTTTATTGATCGCAGCAGGAAATGTTGTATTGTCTTGCTCAAGATCTCTGCAGAATAACGGGCCTCTCTGGGGAATTCGCTGGATCCCCACGTAAAGTTTGAAGTGCGTAGTAGTCTGGCCTGAAGCAGCAGATTTGTTGGCCACTTGGGGGCAGAAGAAACAAGCTGGGAACACAACACTGACGTACATCACCTTTAAAAAGGTCGAGTGTGTAGTATTAAGGGGGTTTAGTGGCGCAAATGGAATATAACATTGATTTTCATTCGCGTATTATGACCTGAAACTAAGAATCGTTGCGCTTTCGCCATGTGTCTGACAAACTATCTGGCTATAGTGAGCGCCTAACGCATTTTTACGTTACCTGAAGGCCATTGATCCCCGATGCGCTTTGAAAGGGAGCGGTGAGCAGAGGGATCTGCAACCTCCCTGCTAGATGCCACTAAATCCTAAACTCTGGACCTTTTACGGCGACAGGACGAAAGTGTTAGCAAACTGTTGCTGATTTTCATATTCAGCAGTTACGGAGCAATATTATCATTCACTTGAGTTGTGTTTCTGAACCACCTGATGTATGAAAGTCCAATAATCCCTCTGTTTTAGCTCTGTTTTGATCTCTACCACCCCCTGAGGGAAATATCTGTCTCTTTAGCTGCTAAATGCTCCACTACGTCCACCAGCTAGACCCTAACTGCGTCGTTCAGCTGCTGATCAGGTAGCGCACACTGGGTTTTACAGTTTTTTCACTGAAAACAGAAGCTCTGTAAAGCCTAGGGGAGCTGCTTTGATTTGGGTCATAATTGTCTCTTGCAGTAGGTTGTACAGGCTTGTACATATTCTTTTTTTTTTTCTTTCTTACATCCCCGTCGAGGCACCACACCCCAATCCTCCAGGAGGCAACACACGTGGGACTTGCCAAATTACCCTTTCAATAGAAGCATAAATCTATAAAAGGATTATAGTCACAATGCCTATATTACACCCATTTTACATTACATGGTTTTGTTTTGCAGCAAGGCGAATGTGAAAGTTAATGAGCCCACACAGTATTGATGCATTTTCTTATTCATGTCATGAGTTTTCACACGTCGCAGCTGGGACACCCTCAACGTGTCTCAGGTGTTATATTGCAGTGGCGCAACAGGACATCTAAACGATGCTGAGAAGAAAAGGAATTGCAAAATAACACTTAGCATTAGCTGTAACACGCCGGGAGAACCGTGCGAGTGGGATTTGCCATCTACGGTTGATTCAAAGTCTGAGTACATGATAATTACAAAGGGATTATAGTTGACTTTGCTGGGATTCTTAACTTGTTTCGCACATTCAGAAATATCCTAATTTGGGGAATATAAAGAAGCTTTTTCATATCGTCAGAAAACTAAGATTTATGTCAAAGAAATCTTTCAGTCAGGTCTTAGGAGGACAAAGGAGAGGGCTTCAGGTAGGTGGGGACAGGGGGGAATTGTGACTTCAGTGAGCATCACTTGTAGGTGCAGGGAAATCAAGATGGCAGCTCAGCGTCACAGACTGAGCCACGCAGCCCTTCTGGCAGTATCCGTGCTAGTTGGACTTCAGTATGGGGCCAGGTCTCTCCACAGTACCTGCCAAAAACAGTCTCTTCTCTCCCTGCATTAGAAGGGATTCTCCTTTTCCCTCCATTATGTTTGAAGTGATGGAACCAAGGAGAACAAGAAGAGAAAATGAGAAAGAAAAGTGCCTGTGTGAGTTAAAGTACCAGCCACTGACAGCACAGCTATGAAGCTCCCTCTTGTGATGTAACCTCTGCTGACTCAACGACTTCATCTTGATTAAGTTTGATAACCTCCATCTTACCCCCCCCTTTCTTTCCCCTGCTTACAATCCCATATGCATCTCCATCTGTGCACTCTCACTTCACAGTCGTACGTCTCTACATACAGAGAGCTGCCATGTGAATTTATTGGACAAGACAACACTATTAGTAGAACCAGACTTCAGTCTGCACGTCCAGCATTTACACACCGTGACGTTTTCTGCATTAATAATATCAAAGCATCTTCAAACTCAGCATCTGCGCAACGCTAAAGGCAAGGCAGTCATTAATCAGTCATAGGTACTTTGTTCATTGCTGCTATTTGTACAAGCCTACTGTGTTTTAATCATCGCAGGCCTTAACTGCCATTTAACAAATCAGCAGTGTTTCAAAACTAATGATCTTCAGTTGTAGGCTTTGAATGCGGAGCGGAAACTGGAAATCTGTTGATTTTCTTGGTTATTTCGAATGTTTATTTTAACTTAAATCAAATAGTGATTCACAGCTTACCACACTATTTCACCTTAAGAAAATCAATGTAAATACTTGTTTTTTCTCATAGCGCTGCTCTATTAATAACAAGGTTCAGCGCCTTGTCAAAACGTCTCAACGGGGGTTCTGAAAGTAGACGCTTGAGAAAGAAAGAGTGACAGTGATTTTCTCATCGGACCCATAAATCAGTGACCTTCTGGGCACAAGCCTCTCGTGAATGTCCATGTGGCGACGGTTCTTTTTCACAGGATTATCAGTGGGATCAACTTAAAATTAGCTCCGTATCTTCTCAGGTTGTCAGTAAGTGACAAAGTGGCTCCAGATGGAGGGATGGAGCGGGGAGAGGGTGTCATGCAAATGAGTCATAGACGACCAACCTGCACCGGGAGCCATCCAGCCCGTCACTTTGGAGCAGTATACTAGCCGCGTGTGGACGTTCTCACAGCTGATATGTGTGAGAGACAGAGAGAGATGAAGAGTCTCTGGATGTTCTGTGAAAAGCTGCCTCGTGTCACTCCTCAGACTTGGGGAGGACTGTGTCCCACTGATGTTTTGTTAAAGGCTCATTATTGGCTCCAAGCTGCAGTGATTGTGGGAGTCTTATCAGAGAGAGGCGATGACTAAAGTGACACGCTGGAGTTGCTTTTCATTACTGCTGCATACAAGAAAACAATGTGAAAATAATGGAGTCGTCGCTGGTTTCCTGCTCCCACTACCAGAAAGAAAAGTGTGTGGGAGGTAAGGACACACTCATTAACAACTGTATTTCACAGATCGCTGCTTAAAACTGGAAGGTAGCTGAAAAGTGTAAAGATGTAAAAAGAAAAAGCAAAATAAGGCGAAACAGAAAAGCGTGACACGAGAGGTCAAGGGACGGTGAGTTCTGAGCTGCGGTGCGTGGTCTGTGATTTCATCTCGGTGTGAACAAACAGCCGCCAAAAGCCCCACAGAAAAGTAAAGAGGAGGGTGGGGATGGGGGATGGGGGAGGGGGGTGGCGCCGGAGGAAAGGATAGGTAGAGGGCACGGACAGATGCACTGACATTTCCCACTCATTGCCGTGGTCCACAGAGTGTGAGCTCTGCCCACAGAGCCTCCGTGTGCAGCCGTGTGGAATATGGACAGAGTGTAAATGGTCACGTGGTTACAGAGTAACTTAAGGCCGCAAGACGAAGGGGAAAGGTTCTGAAAAAGTGTCGCCTGAAGCAGATTTTAGGTCTCGTAAGAGGCACCACGTCACGAAGGATGTGCACGTAGCGCTTCAATGAATGGAAAAGCTCAGATAAAATATACATGGCATGTGGAAAATGTAGTCACGTAGTGTGGACGAGCAGGCTTCGCCCCGTGTTAGCAGTGCTGTTGATTTACTGGCGAAAGAAATCATCTTGCAGTAAGTTAAATCCTTCGATGAGCACGACACCAGGCCGACGGTACTCAAGTCACTGAACAAATCGGGGGTGTTGGCCATGACTCAGAGGTCTGAAAACAGACTTTGGTCGTGAAGGATCACTCCGTTTTATTCAGCAACAATAAAACGAGAGAAAAGACTGACAGCAGCAAGGCTATCAAGGTCTTCTGATGGATAAGAAACTGAAAAGAAATAAATACATTTTTCCAGCTTCAGCAGCTGCGCAAAGAAAGTTTGTACGAGACAAAGCACGATAATAAAGATTCCTTTTGTCATTTAGCTTTCCCAACCTTAGTCACAGCTACACTTTGACCCCAACTACTGTACGTCTCCGTAGCTGCTGGTAACGCCCCCTCCCTCGCTGACAGTGATACTGTAGGCGAGACACTTTTTGTTCCAACATTTGAAGCCCTGATTCAAACAACACACTGTGCTGGAGCCCACTTCCAAACGATGCTTTCCTTAAACTGCGACAGACTGTCTCAGTCTTATCTCATCGCTGCTCGTCATGTTCCCCCGCTCTCTCTACACACTCTTCAGTGCCACGCTCCCCCCCCCCACCCCCTCCTGCTGTATACATACTGCATATCTGATCACCTAGTATGCGTTTGATTCTACATACCCAGCCTTGCCTGTCTGGTACGTTGAATGTACTGCTTTGAATAAAGACATTTCTAAATGCAGCTATTGATTTCTGTGTCTTACGTGAATGATTTCTGTGTATGGATTCAGCTGATATACAGCCACGTGTGTTCCTTCGTTTTCAGCAGCAGAATTTAACGTCAGGGATATGCATCAAACGTTTCATCATATACGAACGTATCGATCCAGATGGATGGATTGCTGCGCCCCTACTTAACACGTGGTGTTTGATGAGGCCCGCAAGTGTGCATTTGCAGTTTTAAAGAAAATGTGATTTAACCGGAACCATGATCTTTGCCTAAACCAAATATCTGCGTTGCCTGAATACAAACAAGTCGTTTAGTATCCCAACGTTAAATAGAGCGGTCAAATTATTATTGGTCACGCGTAACCAGTGCGAGGAAGTCAGCACACGCTTGTTGATGTGCAGCTTATCACCCAGGGTCCAGTGCTGAAGAGATTGAGACCCACCAACAGCAGACACTTTAAATTCATTGCAGAGATAAAGCCTCATCTATGAAAGATGGTGGTCTTTTAATTTGTGTCTGACACATTCATGTAGCCCTTTGTATCGGGAGCAAATGCAAACTGAATGCAGCGACAAATCATTCTTTCAACACTCTGACTCACACAAGCCATGTGGTTCTTGGGTTTTTTTTTTTTTTTTTGTGTCTATTTTTCTGTGTTCTGCAGCTTCTTTATCTCCTCTCCCACTTGCGTTTCGCTCCAAGCCCACTCTCTCTGTGGGGAGGAGGGACAGACGCTGCTTAGCTAATGCTCCTGCTGGCACGGTGTTAGTTTTAGTGTCAGTTGTTACATGTAACAGGCAAGTCAACTAACAAATGGACATTATTTAAAATGTTGCTAAGCCTCAGCAGATCTCTGTCACAGTGGGATGTCTGGAGAGACACATTGTCCCTAAACAGTTGGTCTGAAAAGTATGTCGCCGCACCACGATTTGACATCATTAAACAAAGTCAATTTTCCAAGAAATAAGCTTTTCACTTGGCTTTTATGCACTGAAGCTGTTTATAATAAACATAAAGGATGATATGGCTCAATCATGGACAGAAACCTTTTTTCCATAGTCAGACATTTGCATGTGCTGATAGTGATAAGCAGATCTCATCATTATCAGGGGTGCATCTTCCAGCTGGAGGGGAATTTCCAAGAAGAAAAGTTCTTGAAAATGAAAAGCCAATCACCTAATGACGCTCGTCTTTATTAAGAGTCCTCGGCCCAGGTTCTCCAACATGACATGAGCCAGATGTGTCCCACACGAGCTCAGGGAATACAGATCCCTCTGACTTGAAATCTGAAACTCAAAATAACTTTGAAATACGATGACGAGATAACTCAGTTCTGTGAACAGAGCCTTACTGTTGCATCTCACGCTACATAACCACCGACCACTGTCCGAAGGTGTAACTTACGTACGTGCCCGTGCTCGCGGTGCGTATGTGTGCACTTGTACTTTCTCTCTCTTCACAAAAGCTCCACTCTGGGCCGTCACCTTAGTTAGACAATACTGTAACAGTATACATGTCCTTCAAAATATATACATTAAGGTGTGTGATTGAAAACATGTATGCATCTGTAAACATACCTGTGCATTTCCTTTCCAGTATTATTGTTATTATTATTAGTTACAATGGCAATTAAATGAATGAGAACAGAATTATGAAACTGATAAAAAAAATTGCATGCAACTATAACATGTTATACAACTCAAGCATGTTAGTTTACCTGTTAGCAGCACTATAGTATTTTACTTAACTATTAATTAAAAATTATAGGATTATTAAGAATTAACATACACTGTAGGTTCTCCTGTCCGAACCTTTAACTCACACACACTCACACATACTTTTTTTAAAAAAAAATGTTTACAATACCGTAGATAAGCGAATGTACACGGTATGTTTACCGTCAACTATAACAGCGCGGTTTAACGTTACAACCCCAGTGTGGACATGTGCTGCAGGTACACCTACGATTCACAGGAGACCATCAACCACCTTGTGACGTCCCTTTGAGTCCTCTGAGAGACCTGCAGGGAGTTCTGTAGTGAATCCCACATTAATAGTACAGGTTTGTGTATTTCTCCCCAAAAAAAAACTACTTAATTCCCCAATCCACAGTTGGTGCACAACACTGTTTCTACCCATCTGTTACCATCCGACTGTTCCGCATTACAATTGTTAAGAGGGTGGAAGCAGATTAACACAGATCGTAAACTGGGGGGTTTTAATGGACCGTGACAAATATATCTGTCCAGACAGAGTTTAACTTTCGGTTAGAACTGACGCCATTCTGTCAGAGGAGGATGCATGGCTCTCGTCACTGGAAATGAACTGGAAATAGAAGAACTAAAGACAGACGTGGATGTTTTCTTACAGAAGCCTCAGTTATTACACTTCCATCTAATCTGCTGTTCTTGCGGTCGCTTGCTATGAGAGGTTATTCACAGGCGAAGCGAAAAAAAATCAAATAAAATAAAAGTAATTTCCATACATTTACCAATTTTATTTTATTTTTTTTTAATATATTTTCAGTTCACCTTAACTCGGTCGATGCAGTCAGAGAACATTTCATTCTGTGTCCATCTGTCAGAGTCACCTCAGTTCACCTGACGAGCACACGCGCTCTTATGTACTCTTACCGCGTCACACACACACACACACACACACACACACACACTTTTGTGTGCCTAGATGGATGGGTGGGTGAGCACTTCTCTGTCTGATGTGGCCTGTCAGGTGCGACCATGCGGTGCCCAGTGGGAGAGGACTGAGGTGACTCAAACGGACACAGCAGTCTTGTTTCTACCACTGGGAAAGGGCAGGGTGTGGATGCAAGAGAGACACATGACGGAGATGGTGGTTGTGTGTGTGTGTGTGTGTGTGTGTGTGCGTAGAACCGGGGGGGGCCTCCGTCACCACACTCACTCAAGAATACCTCTGAGCTGCTTTGTCTACACTAATACAAATGTAGTTGACACTTGCCTGTGCTGATTTATTTTGTGTGTGTGTGTGTGTGTGTGTGTGTGTGTGTGTGTGTGTGTGTACCTGCTGAGAGGAGAAAAGGAAAACACAACTCTTGTGTTTGGCATTCGGCGCTTCCTGCACCTCCTGCAGGTGTAACTGTAATTAATGTGTTTTTGCTGCAGCAGCTCATGTACAAAAAGTGAACTTATGTCTCCCGGTTGTGTGAGATGCTGTACTTTCTGTGTGCACGTGCATTTCTGCGGCGTTGTGTGTGCGTCTGTGTGTGCGTCTGTGTGTGTGTGTCTGTGTGTGCAAGGCAGCGGAGGGTCTATTTATAGCACAACCTGATGATGTATTTATCTGCCGGTTATGGTCATGGGGCTCAAGCAGCACAGGTCCATGAAGCACTTAGGAATAAACAAAGCCTCAGCACAATGCTCCAATCAGGGGAGGAATTGAAAAACAAAACGGACAATGGAGGAGCATTTCTCCACCTGTCAATTTCACCTCCAATTACACCCTCTCCACGCAGGACGTGTTTCGGCTGCATTTCTCAGTTTCCTGTCCCTGTTCATCAGACTGTTTTTTTATTTCATCCACACGTATGGTTGCATAACGACTGGCAACTGTGACCCCGAGCATCTTTTAAAGCTTGAAGTATATTTTCTTTCAATGTTACGCATGCAAGTACGTGACTGTTGTCCAATCCTTGAGTGCATTCCAGTGTAAATTGAATGCAAAGTGACCTTCTGCTGGGTTTTTTCTATAGCGAGTGGGATATTTAGCCCCTTTTAGCTCAGTTCAGTTTTTTTTCTCAACCAGTGTTTCGACATCAGCTAAGAGCCCGAGCAGGTCACAGCCTGCAGAGGGTCGCCACAGTTTTCAGGAAATGACCTTAACGCTGAGTCGAATTGTTGTAATGTCTCTAACCTCGTGTCTAATGTTGCATTTCCAACAACTTGTTAAATTGCCATTTCACATGCGCTACAGAGTCCATACCAAATCAATTGAGATCGATACATCTGAAGCAGCAGTTTTGGTTATTTTTCACTTTTTTATACAATGTCTCATCTATCCACTCACAATAACATTTCCACTCATTTCCATCCACCCCGTCTCTGTCCCTCCCTCCATGTGTTTGTTTAAGCCTTCTTTAATGGCCCCTCTGCATTATTTACATCTCAGGGCTATTTTCAGACACCTTGAATTATGTACATATGGCGTCCAAATGAACTCTGGTGTTTGTGATAGCTTCACCGATCCCTCGCATGCGTGTTAAATTCCACACAGTACGTACATACTCTTTGACAGCACTACCTCTCTTTCTCCGGACAGATGTGTGCACCTGGATACTGGAATAAATAGTGTACGTGGAGCAAGTGAATGTCTTGTGTGTATTTTTAATGTGCAGTAAATATCAAATATCAGTAAATCTGTGTCCGAGCGTGCCTGGCAGCCTCGTGCCATGAGTTCCAGTAATACTGTAGAGATCAATTGTCTCTGTGTCCATTATTGAAGCCGTCTGACCCTTTGGGATAAGCGTGGAACCCGATGCCTCCACTATAGCAGCAGAGCGTGAGCGCTCATCCATTTAGCCCCTGTCTGCCCCTTTGTCTCTCCCTCCTCCTGTTTCACCCTCTCCTCACCCTCCTACAATTTTTGCATCACAGCACATCTATCGCCTCCCGTCCTCTCTTACACTGATTAAATGCTCTCCCCCGCTGCACAGTTTAGGCTTTTAACTTACACATGAATACAGTGCGGCGCGCAATTAATGAACACATTAGAGCAAAAAGGTTTTGCTTGTCACTTCTTAACAGGACGCAAAAAAAAAAAACATGAATCGCATTACTGGCACATCTGTTGGCATAATTCAGCTGAGGTGGGCACATTTTCTCGTGTTTGGTTCATCTTCATCGTGTTCATTGTTCAGTATTTGCAAAGCACAACAAGCTGCAAACACAACATGACATAGTATCAGCTGATAAGGTTGTTAGCAAACAGTGGCTAATTCACAAATCCAGCATACAGGGAGCTACGTTAGCGTTTATGTAGCATTTTAATAGTAGCACGGCGATAACTACTTTGCTGCTGGATGATTTGTGACATTTTCGGGCACAGACGTGTTAATAACTAGTGTTTTGTGTGTAAAATCTTAAGCCATCAGATAATTGTGGAAAGTAAAAAGTACAGTGTGTCCCTCTTAAATTTAGTCCGATGTTGCAGGAACCTCTGCTTGCAACTTGAGAAATTTGATTTCCCAGGACACACCTATGCAATTAGTTACTGGCAACTTTATAGCACTTTATTGTCCATCTATTTTAATAGGACAGTTAATTGTGCAGTTTTCATTCTTATCATTTGTTTTTATTAAAAAAATATATATATATTTTAAATACTTTGCTGGTTCTGTTCAATGAATTTGACCTGAGTTATCAAACATCCTGCACATTCAAAGTCTCCTGAGCTGAAATGAGATGAATATGACGACCACTGAACATAAAATCACGATGCAGTAAATTGGTTGAGTAATGAAAAAGAGAAGCGTCCCCCGAGAATGTTGATAAAGAGTGAACAGGTGAGAGAGACAAACGGCATCCGGTACTTGCGTGCCAAAAAGCAGCTCGCCGCATATTACCAGCTCAAACTAATCCGCGCTAATGTTTAAAATCACTTTAAGCCTGTTGAGGAGAGGGATAGAGGAGGGGAAGGTGGGGATCCAACTGACTGGACGGACACATTCATTATAATGTTTTTCAATCCAAGTCCAAGTGAAATGTCAATTTAAGATAATGCAGGTTTTATGTGCCTGGTCTGAAAAGTTAAACTTAAAGCATCACTTTAGTTTCTACTGCGTTTATCCGCTAAATAAACATCATTTCTGCTCAGAGAAAAGTAGAAGATGTTCAGATGAAAACAAAATCATGCTTCTGAAGAAAAGAAAAAACTAAAATCGGCTGTTGGATTTGATAGGATTTGTCATGAGGCTATAACGATGCATGATAAGTGATATGTGACACGCGTTACTAACTAAACTACTAACTAAAGAAAACAACACGTTTTCGAGCACTGTATGTTTTTTTTTTTTTCTCCCTCTGGCAGCCAAAACAAAACATCAACGAGTCCAACCAAACGTCACGTGATGAAGAAAATCAGCCGAGTCATTGCTCTCAATTCCCCATTTCCTTCTCCTTCAAAAGCCTCGTCTCCCGTCCTCTCTGCCCTCGTCAAAGAGATTAATTCATTACATACTGTAGATTCGGCTCATTAGCGTGCTACTTGCACACACGTGAGGTTTGATGAGCTCTGCAGCAGGAGGTGCGCAGCCAAGAGCTCGTTAAGGTTTGTCAAGGCCCGTCCTAATTGCTCCATCACGCTGTTTGTTCGGTTTCTGTGACGACGGGCTGCTTCATTGACTCAACTAGGTACTACACTGGTCTCTGGGTCTCTCTCTCTTGGTCTTTGTCTCTCTCTCTCTCTCTCTCTCAGTCTTTGTCTCTCTCTCTCTCTCTCTCTCTCTCTC
>CALSBV010010348.1:991239-1049899 GCA_943590825.1 Bovichtus diacanthus | reverse complement strand
TCTCTCTCTCTCTCACTTGGTGAGACACATGGTCATACACCTAAATGTATTTTTTCCAGTAATTTTAAGTAATTTTTTTATATTCCATGTGAAATATAAAGCTACAAACTTAAAATGAAGGCAGGTAGGATACAACTTATACTTGCCTACATTGTTACTAACCCAGTAAAAAAATAAATAAGCTAGCCATGTGCTATATTAATATACTTGCCTTGCCAAAATGTAATGTACTCAGTAATATGCAAACGTCTACCAAGGCTGAACAAGTTAACATTAACTTGTGTCTTATGGGTTTACCCTGAAAGCAGAATGGGAATACAGTTTGGTTTAGCTGCCAACTTGGAAGTCCATGAATCTACCAAGCAAATTAATGCAAACAGCTCCAGCTAATAAAAAAACGCAATTACCTAATGGCAGGAGGCCCAGTGGCTTACCCTCCCCATCTAAATCAGGGGGGGGGGGGTTTGGCCAATGGCTATCTGTCAATCAAATTTCAGGCAGGGTTGTTGGTCGTCCCAATTAGGCATGGGACAATTAATAAAATATGCTTAAAACTCCTGAAATGGCACTTAAATATACTGGAGTCACTTTCCCTTACATTTTGTTAGGAAAAAATAAATATTTTTATCGCATCACAGATCAGACGCACTTCTTTTTGGTTTTTTTTGTGAACATAATTTTTTTTTGTGAAAAACAAACAAACAATCTCATATAAAGGTAATCATAGATTATACATTTAAAAGAAAATTTAGTTTTTTCAAGTCACTCGTGTGAGGATATCTACGACCATCAACTTATTGCTTTGTGTGTTTTTAACTGCGATCTGTTTTCCTGTCTTGAGAAACTACTTCAAAGCGGGATTATGTAATTTTCTGAACAGCCATCGTGTTTACAAGTGGTCATAACACGTTGAATTTACCAACATTTACGCCACCGTAGCTCTTTTTGACAGCATTGTTTTTGTTGACTTGTTATTGTAAGAAAAGCAAAGAAGGTGTCACTAACAACCTCAACATTGTTGTATTCATGTGTCCCAGTAAGCCACGACACTGTGACAGTGAGCGAGCACGCACAACACCAGGACCTTGAAACTGACGGGCTTAAAGTGAAGTGGATATAATAATAAAGAGAAAAAAAATCAAGGATCACAAAAAAACCCACCATGGGCTGAAAAGATGAAATACATTCGCTGCTGGCATAAGAAGTATTGGTAGATATTGTATTATTCAAATGTGTAGCAGAACTTGTGCCACTGGAGGTTTTATGTCTCCATGTGTCAAATCTCTTTTTGGTTGGACTCTTGAGCTTTCGGTCTGACCGCTTAATTAATAGCGGGTTAAGAAGCCTGATGGTCTCTGTTGGAGAGCATCGACAACACAATCTGCTCCTCTGTGCAACACATTTCTGCAGGGTTGCAGGATTAATCATATTAAAACTGTGATTTTGATTCAGACCTCCGAGCAGTCTCATTCGTACATGACGATTCTGCCACATTTGCATTAGCATAGAGATCTGATGAATAAAAATAATGGGCACCTAATTTATGCCCAACAATGACAAAATGCCACGTGAGGAGCTGCGAAAAAAGGCAGGAGCGATACTGTGAAAGAAAAAGCTTTAAACGTTTAACAAGCCGCGTGTTTTAAAGTCTTTTTTTCTCCAGAATTATGAAGCCTGATGTTACTCTACACGACATGTGAGCAAGAAAAATACAACCCGAGCTTTGATTTACCACATCCCTCTGGAAATGATTAAAAAGGACTACAAATTAGGGAAACAGTAAATTATAAAAGGGTAAACACTTCCCAAAGTGTAGTGCAGTGTGTGCGCGCTGCAGCAAGCAAAGAGAAAACACTATGGAGGAAGAGAGTGGAAGGAAGGCTTCACAAACAGACGTCCCTTATATACAAAGCAGTAGACGTACAAGCGCACACAGTCACATAAACGCTCTAAATCCATAGATTTGCAAGTTAATTTCATGCACATAAAAGACGTGGTAGATGTCTTATTGGTGAGCCTCCAGGTTTACGTTGATCCACTTGACAGTCAGATCAATAGCCATATTGATAAAGTGCTAAACGGATGACAACAAATCAGGAATTCCAGCCCATAATGCTTTAAGGGCTCTACACACTCTTGGTTGACCAAGATATGGTTCAACCATAAGACAGAAGTCCACGCAATAAGACTAAATGTACTGGGTTTCATACCCTAGTACACAGTAGTACTAGGGATGGGGGATGCTACCATAGTGGTTTATGATAATACCCGCAGAGAAACGTTGCTATGGACGATGACTTTGATGATTTTAACCAGGACATCACCCAACTACCACACAAACGTGAGCACTGTGTAGCATTCTGTTAGTAAGGAGAAGGAAAAGAGGTAAATTGGTCATGTTTGAAGCCTGTCACACCTACTGATGATGCACTGCTTCATTTTCCCAGCGGTGTCATTCACGTCGTCTCTGACAGATGAGAACAAAAGTCTGTTGCAACACATTTTGCCCGTCATAAATTGGAGGTTGGAGCATATGGTCAGACTGTCACGCTAAAGCTGATTCTCTTAACCAGGATTGTGCTCACTACAGCTTCTAAGCCTTCTATAATTATAGATTTTGGACATGACTCCACTAATGTGCTTTTGATAGTGTGCACCACACTGTGCCCCGGTGTTGGCACTAGAGCTCTAAATTTGATATAGCAGCCTCACTATCAACCAACATGGCCACGTAGCAGCCTCCTCGATCTGAGCTTTTGATCTGCCACTTGATCAATTTCCTGCCCTGTCAAAACCCATTAGCCAGTCACAGCCTCTTACATGGGTGTCGGGGAACAGAGAGGGACACTGACAGTATCGCTGCACAAATCATGTGCTGCTGTAAACACTTGGACACGACAGGCAGGGCACGAGCGACACAGTCGCAGTAAAGAGGCGGAGCAGAGCAGCGTCGCACATTGAGGTGATTCTCTCGACTACGCCTCGAAGACGCACCTATTGAAGCTTCCTAAAATCCCATAAAGCCTCTGTTTATGTTCCGCTAATGTTTATGTGATAACACAAGAGGGAAAGAAAGGTGCATTATGATTAAGGCGTCAATACCAACGAGGCAGAATAAAGATTATGAGTAATTCTAGTAATCCACCACAGTTAGCAGCCTACCAGATCCCACCCCCAGGTCCAGCTGGGGAGCCCGCCCACGTAGATGCCAAAAATGTAGACTTTTCTTTTTCCTTTCTTCTTCTACACGTAGATCGACCTGTACCTTACCTTTTCTGAGCTAAGTCTTTCGCCACGCCAGTAGATTGGCGCTAGGGATGGCCGGACGGAAATATCTCAGCTGTTGGATTCCCAAGACATTCGGTAGACACTCTTGCAACTTTGACGATCCCTTCACTCGCTTTACAGGGTCATCATCAGGTTTTAATTTGTCCAGATTGAGCACAGTCATGACACGGCCCATAAATACATTGTGGAAGGAAAGGGGTTCAGAGAGCGAACTGTACGGATGGCTAAAGGGCACTTTGAGTAAACGCGACGACTAAATGGTTCATTTTATGTCACTTTGTAAAAATCAATACCAGTAAACTATTCATTTCATGCTGTGCCTTTATTACCCATGAGCTGAAAGCCTTTCGAAAGAAATCTAATGACGGAATACCTAATAAACTACCTTTTTTAGAGTAATGAGTAGAGGTTACCGAAGATTTAATGAGATGGCATTTTAATTGTCCAGCCAACCCAAGAAGACAAATGATTAACTTAATGACTCTGATTAAGTGGCATCGCCAACAACAAGGTTAGAAAACTAAGGTGAAAGGAAGTGTCACTTCTTCCCTTTGGAAGGTATTTAGTTTAATGCCGATTATTATTGATCACACGGTATAACACGGATTGATGTAAGAGCATTACTGCAGAGGCCAAATCAGTCAAAAGTCTGTTTTACATTACAAGTTCATTTACTTACAATAAGTGCAAACAATCATGAGGATACATGAGCTTCAAATAAGTGTAGTTGTATAAATGCAGAACAATAGCTTCAAGTAAGCCAAAGCAATGTGCAACATACAGAAACAATAGAATACAAATTCAGCCATTAGCTACAAATATTATTATATATTACTATAAATGTCCTATTATACTTTCATCAGATTAATGTGAAAGAACAAAACAAAAGAAAAAACACTGTTAATGTAGGACAACCACTGGTTAACGCTACATGAGCCACGTCTGTCGCTGGTCTCCATGTGCACAATGGACCGTTACGCTCCTCAGGGCCATGCTTTAGCCTTTGCTTTGCTTGGCAGATTTCCGTGGTTCACTGAGTCAATTGCAACATATTGTGTCCTTGGAAATGAATGTACAACAATTCAGATAAAGTATTAATCGTCATTCTTTTTGCTTTTGTCCGTTCCATATAAATTGGCTTGTTGGTCGGACAAAACAACATATTTGGGCTCTGGGAACTTGTAATGGGTATCTATGAAAAAGCTGCTAAAAAAAAAATTATACGTTAAAACGTGAAGCCAACAATTTATAGTTATGTCAAAGACACTTAATCCTAAGCGAGGCCAGCGTCGACGCTGGCGTCATCGCTGGACTGCTCTGTTGTGGCATCGTGTGCTGATGATATTGTATCTTGTTTCATGAGAAAGAAAGGAAACATGGCACCAGCAGTGTAACCTATCCGATATTTGTTCTATAAATGACTCAGTGTGTGTGCGTGTGTGTGTGTCAGAGGGGAGCCAGTCAGAGCCATACATTAGCATTACCCACAAATAAATAGGCCCCCGTCTCGTGTTGCTAGGTGAGTGAAGTGCTGATATTACTGATAGCGCAGTCTCCCCTGGATACTGACACACACACGCACACACAAAGAAAGGGTGTGTGTGTGTGTGTGTGTCCGTTCTGTACCTGCTTGTCGTTACAAAGGGAGCTTCTGTGTCTGCTTGTCTCTGTATTGATGTTCCAGACTCACATGATCCCCTCTGATTCCGTTTGTGTGTACAGCAGTAAATCATGTTAGCCTGGATTACGACCGACTGCAAGTGAATTTTGCAAATAGCTATGGCTATATTTGTACCCTGGCCGCATTATGTATGCATATGCAAGCGTCTGTTTACAGGGGCTGCGTGAGATTTGCAGTTACTGTAGAAGTTTGAATGCACGAGAAACGGTGGAATCTCTGAGGCAGAGAAGCTGCAGCGGCGGGAGCGGCGAAGAAAAAAACAGATTTTTCGCCTCATGTCTTTCGACGCAATTTATGTAAGGTCAATGCAGCTCGAATCAATTTAGTCTCTGGAAATGCTGTTTAATTAACTGCTGTAATTAGGGATGGCAAAGATGACAGGTTGTGAGATGAAAGGGAAGAAGGGCAGCGTGGGCGTCGAGGGAGAAGGAGACACATAGGAGACAAACAGACATCGGGACAGTGAGAACATCCTTTGGGCTGCTTTTGTCTAAAAGCTGTAGCAGTCAAATGTTAATCCACATCTATATTTTAATAGAAAATGTATAATTCATATGTCAAACTTTAGCAAAAGCACATCAGAAAATTGACATATCTCGGGCGTCTCCCCCTCTGGGACCTTCTCGCTCTCTTTTTCTTTCCCCCCCTTCAGCTTTTATTTGATGCCAGAGTTCCATCAATATGAGCTAGGTGATGTGGGAAAGGTGACCCTAATGGAAAATCAAAATGCTGTCACTGTCTGAGGAAAATAGTTTATCTGACCACATTAATGCAATTATCTCCATCTGGCCTTGATAATTGATGGCTGAAGTAATGTGCGTCTATTCCCCCCTCCCTTTGATGATTGTGTTAGAATAACTGAGTGAAACAGAAAGTAGAAGAAAAATAAAAAGGAATTGAAAAAAGAAGAGAATCATGAATCATCAGGAATGTTGGGAGAATGAAGGCAAGAACTTTTAGAAAGTTTTAAGTGCTTTTCTTTTTCTCCATCGTCATAACTATTAGGCTCACTATAGCGTGCATTAATGTGCAGCCGTATCCCATAACAGCCCATTGAACTAATCTCAGAACTGTGTTCATTACATGTGCACGCATCTGCATTTACATTATAGCATTCAAAGTTAGTTCGAGGAACGAAAGTTGGTGCATTTTTCCTCTTGTGTCACCATGAGTTTGACATTTGTTGTTTTTATTTTTCATGACACACATTTCCCTTCAGCTGCCCAGGGACTACAAATCTCTATTTTGAGATTCATGTGTTTTTGTACAAGGTCCCGGATATAAATAAATTGAATAAACTTAACTAAAACATCCATGATCCACGTTAAATTGCAATAACTTTTCATCTAGGACCATCATCAGGCCAAAATTCTTATTTATCTAATACTTTGGTTTATGACCAAATACTTGCATCACGGGAATAAAATTATTTTTCTTCTCCCTTTTTTTTTTATTTTTTTTAATCAATGCGAAAGAAAATGATCTGAAAATCTGATTTTACAGTCAATTTCACAGTTTATTGAATTTTTGTAATTACTTTGATGAATTCTAAAATCATATACCATGTTAGCAGATGTTATTCCTGTTGCCTGGAGTGAATTAGAGCTGCCACCAGTTAAAACTCCAGCTTGATTCTTATAAAGTCAACCAAACTATAGGGAGCCAGACTTTAATATGTACTGTACATACAGTCGTTATTCTTTTTATTTACAGCTGGTAATTGTACAAATACCAACGAAGCTATAATACAATGGTGGCATGATTAAGCACAGCTACACGGTGAAATGTGCATTAGGGTTAATAAAGCCTCTTCGTTCTCTATTGTGATGACAGCGGCTCAGTTTGTGTGTTGCTTGCAACGTGCAAAGCATGAATCTTAGATGTGTAACGCAAAGAGAGAGAGAGGGGGAGAAAAGACGGCGTGCTCTATTTCTGTATCGCGGCTGACTCATCAATTGTGTGAGCATTTAGCTGGGGAGCAAAAACTGTCAGCGAGCTCCCCAGTTAGTTTGCGCTCCACAGGGAGAGGCTGGGCTTTTGTTCCATTATTTCTTGACAAAGTGTGATCACGCTTATTGACTGATCTGCAAACCAGGCTCTGTGTTACCGTTTAACTTCAGCTGTAGCACGCAGGAGTTGTAGTGAGGAGATCAGGAGGGGTGGTTGAGCATGCGAAGTGCAATGACTTTGACAGCAGATACCTGGCCGCGCGTTCTGCATCCCAGGTTCAAAGTAAGGGAAGATCACCGTTTTGATTAAAGCAATAGTTTGACATTTTTGGAAATGTGCTTATCAGCTTTCTTGCAGGGAGTGAGATGAAGATTGACACCACGTCTGAATGCTAAAAACCAGCAGCAGGTTAGCACAAAGCCTTCAGAAAGTTACCGCTCCCTTGTTTGGACAGTATACACACACACACGTTTGAGTGGAGAGAGAAACATCGTAGAACAAAAGTGTTCTGTCACAATAAGATAAATCAGAGCCACAAAACAGTCAATTCGGTGTCGAGTCAAAATCTAAATCTCACTGTCTGTACGATGCGCTCCACTTACTGTTACATGCTCTAAAGAATGACTAGCTTAGCAAGATTTAGGGGGGAGACACACAGAATGGGATCACACACACAGAGACCGGCAGATGCAGCGGGAGAACGAGAGACCGAGAGCATCTGTCTGATTTGCTCCAGGCGAAGGAATGTTTGTCACCACAAGCTGCTCAATATGAAACTAGGAGCCAATTACAGTTAATGGCAAAACGAAGCATACGCTCAGATTGCATCCCCTCAGAGGCAGAGGTGGAAACTAACCGATTTACGGTCGGCCTGACCCATCCACACACAGCTCTGAAGGTTTGCGTGTACGCTGCACATTTCTGGCCTGAAATCTACCCAATAGATTACTAGATAACGAAGACGTTTGCCGCCAGCAGGAAGAAGCACTCCGACTGAGCCGATTAATCTCTGCAGAAAAATGTTCACAACATTTTTTTTGGATCGTTAAAATCCCACTTTAGCTTCACTACAACAAATCTATTAGACTGGTACAAGTGAGGAACTCGGAGGGGTTTTACTGTATCCTGCGTGTTAATTGTTCGTTTAAAGTGCAAGATAATTAGTCAAATTAATAGAGTTTTAGAGCGCGTAGCAACAGTTGATTAACAAAGAAACAAAGCTCTAAGTCCCCAGCAGGTGAAGAAGCTACAAGATGTTAATTGAGATGCACAACCACAAGACAACGAATACAAGAGATACGGAAGCAAGCGCCAAAAATGTTCGACATGCAGACAGAGGAATTATGTTAAGACGTGACCCCTGGTGCTTCACGCGTATTTACAACTGTGACACAAAACTTTGGGAACTTTGGGAACTTTGGAAACGTATGTTAGGACTGCAGTTTTAGAGCCAACTGTCGAAAAAGTACTGTGTTCAAAAAAAAAAAGTTATTTGTTGGAAGATTTAAAAACGAGGAAAACGTGGATTGTGTGAAAAGAAAGATTAGGAGGATTAAAATAACTTTTTTTTTTTTTCCATATGATGCATGCAGAGATGAATCTTGTCGACGCTGCAACAATTGTTCAAAAGATCTATTTTAAGCAATTTCGGACGAGAACACAGTGTGCCTGCTATTATTAAAATATTAAAATATATGTAAAATGGTGTAGTCTCTTAGTCTGCCCGTCAAAGATCTCATCACAGTAATTTCATATATTGTGATGAAGTGATGATATAGTATATTGAGATTAAAAATGTGTCTAAACTGATGACGCTCAGCAAATAAGAGATGAAACACTTTAAGAAATGCTATTGAAATTGTTCTTACACCTACTAATTCAAACTAGTTTCATTTTTTTTAAAGCAGCCTGCCTGGTCCGTCCCAGACTTTGATGTTTCTCGACACCATTTGTCACGAAGAATCATCCAATAAGAGTCTGAATGAGGTTAAAAGAGCATAAAAGAACAATTACAATCAAGAGTCATTTTGTTTTTTGAAACGGGTGCTGATGAGGTAAAGACGGCGAGGCCGATGTGGAGGGGTCGGTGTGACAAACAGCTATAATAGTGCTGACCTTTAACCGTGTAGAAAAGACCGTCTTGGGTGGGAAGAGTCTTATTTACAGACGCACATTTACATAAACAGAAACTTACATTTCAGGGAAAATGAACACATGTGGAGCTTTTTTTTTTTGTTGTTCTCTCTCTGCTCTGCTTTTGTTTACACTCCACAGAACAGAAACATCATAGTCACATAATGGCTTCCTCTTCTCACAAGGGAAAAAAAGAAAATGATCCATTTGATAATGTATCCCCCCCCCCACCCCACCATCTCTGGCTGCGCTGGGTTCAGCGTTTGCGCCTCTTCCTTGCTCCCTCGTTTGTAATCAGCACCTCGTGCTCCCCGTCTTCCCAACAATCTTGTCTCCTGTCTCATCCCATTTTGGTTTCCTTGCTTTCAGCGGTCCTTCCTCATTTCCCTCCGCTCCAGTATATATGAAGCGAACGCATGCGTGTGTTAGTGCAACCCCCGGCCGCGCAAACATTAATTCACATATTTTGCGAGTAACAACTCTCAGTCCTCTTGCAACATCAAGTGTTTCCGATCGCTCCACACTCAAAGTGCAAACGGTCAGCGGACATGTCTACGTACGCAGTGCCTGCAGTGCCTTTACGTCAACATCTTCATTCACTTTTAGCTTCTGTAGTGAAGAGATGACATTTTTGAGGATATGTCAAAGTATTGTTGCAGAATATGAATCGACTTTATTCCTGCAGTTTCTTCGAGCCTGCTCTTGCGCATTAACCTCTTTTTTTTTTTTCACATGTGAGCGGTCAAAAGGCCCGAAATAACTTCAGAGCTGCTTTTTACTTTCTTCCACCCGCTGACAGCTTCTTCTGCGTTTCCTAACATCGATCTAATGATTGTGATTCTAGCGCCGGTAGCCGTCTGAGCTATTAATAGAGTGCATCTCTGGGTTGTGTTAAGAGAAGGGATGGAGGCAGAGAACGGTGCAGCATTGAGCGGAAGACGGAGGAGCCGGTCGCATTTAACATTAGACCCAGCGCTCCCAGGGGCCCCAGTGAAATCATACACATGGGCCGTGAAATAAGCAATCTGCAGGGGATCTTTGGAGGCTTCAGGCTTCCAAAGATGCTCCATCTCGGGGCTGGGGGTCATCAGTTTTGGACCAAAAGCCACGATTGGCTGAGATGATAACTCGTCGTTTTATGTATTTGGCTTCGATACAAGGTTAGTAGTATTTCAGTGTGTCTGCCGTCACCCCACTTAGACTCCCCATATGGGTCCTATAAAGAGAGTGACCCTGCTGCTCTCACAGTAACACAACGCTTTCTCTCTTTTTAAGAATCGTTTTCACTGAGTAAATTGCAGGGTTTCCTCACAGTGGTTGAATAATGCCTAGACTGCATACTCTATATCTATCCCTCTACCCACGATAGATGATGGTCTCACCTCAGGACATGGAAGACAATGTCCCCGACCCTGATCTGCAGGGAGATACCACCATTACTTGCGGAGAGGGAGAGGGAGAGGGAGAGGGAGAGGGGGGGAGGAGGAAAAACAGGAATTTAATCTCCTTTTAAAGCCTGGTGAGTCATCCGAGCAAGAGTGTTTGTTTGTTTCCGTTATTCCTGAGTGAGACGGCGAATCCACTGGGAACGAGAAAAGCCCACTCTGACCTTTTACTAAAAAGACATTTTGGTTTGCGTTTTCCTCTGGTGCACTCACAAAGGCAACAAAAGACCCCCCACCTGCGTCTTAGGGAAAAAATAAATTTCACAATAAAAGAAATGGCACTCCGACTGCTGCGGTCATTTTGTCTTTGCTGCTGCTGCATATCAGACAGTGTGGGAAACATGGACGCTACAGGCTGGTGGTTAGACAGGTTTCCCCAAAAAAATTAAATGAAGTCCGTCATTCGTTGCTCCTAAGTGACTGAACAATGGCGTATCATCCATCTAGTGCTGCGGCCAAGACCAGCAAAGGATGCGATTACCAGAAATCTCTCTTCCCTGTAACTTCTGCCTTCACTTCTCTTGGCTGTGTACATTCCTGAAAAACCCATGATAGGCTCATTTACTGCAAAATGCCTTCAAACGGCACAAAGACAGAGACAGGGCTTGATAGAGTGTGTGTGTGCGTGTGCGTGTGTGTGTGTGTGTTGATGATTAAGACCACATAAGTCAACCTCTGCTCTTGACCTGTGTTTCAGGCAAGGTGGCTTATCAGCAGCTACTGTGATCCATCGCATTGTTCGCTCACCATATCAATTTAATTAAATGCCACAGACTCACTCGCTCTGGCTGCCTTTTGTGTCCTGCTCCCCTCTGAACCAGCTACGTCCTTTAGCAAACTGCACCCAGCTCAGCACACAACGTGGAAGCGTCTCACCGTCGGGGTCACTGCAGTTCATTAGAAACGAGTGGGCTCAACGCGGGATGGCCTGTATATATAAAATAACAATAATAATAATCATAAACTAGGCTTGTGACCATTAGATCTCTACTAACTAGTGAGGATATTAGGTATTGGCTCAGGTCTGCAGCCTGGTGAATGTTGTACTGCTGATAAATGTCATGAATATCAAGCAGGCCGAATCTTTTAAATAGCTGAATTGGGCTAAAAGAAATACCCCAACACTTTGTGAAGTACTCTTGTTCGTAGTCTTATGGGAGTTCGATGAGAAGGTCGATATACAGTCATTTAACGGAATCTCAGAGTTCACCACAAACACTGTTCTGGCGTCTGTATTTTGTGTTTTTCCCTGTACACATCCAAGAATCACTTTGCTTTTGTACAGGGTTAAATGGCAGAAACAGGCTACTTTACAATAAGGAGCTGTACGCAAAAGACCTGCTTTTGGTCTGTTGTAATTGCTATGTTCACGCTACTAAAACACATTATTTCAGGTAAGGCAAAGATTGTTACGTATCTGCTTTCTTGTCAAACCTAGATGAGAAGATAGATACCATTCTCATATGCTGTATGTCTGTGAAATATGAAGCTACAGCCAGCAGCCAGTTAGCTTATCTTAGCATAAAGACTGGAAACAGAAAAAAAATATATATATATTTCCCAAAATGTTGAACAATTCCTTTTTTTGCACATTTGAAATACACAGTAATTACAAATGATTTAGACATTTACAATTTTGACTCTTTTTTCTCCACAAACAGCTACCTCTGTGCCGAATTCACAGAGCAAAAAAGAAAAGCACATTTCCAACAATGACACAATGAGTGTCCCTTGAAAAGAGATCTTGGCGTATCCTCCTATACAGACCTCAAAAGTTAATCTGAAGTTTTGTAGCAGAGCATTATCTCTCAGCTGCTAAAAAGGACAAAAACAAACTTCATTTCATTCCATATCACTGTCCACGTGAGCAACAGCGTTCATTAACCACGTGAGCGGCATGTCTGCTTAGTAAAACTGCAACAGGCGGAGCGGAGCTAATGTTGCGCAGCCCTTGTTCTTGCCCCCCAATGACCGATGCCAGAGGCTGGACGATCTCCTCCATCGAAGGGAAAGATTGAGCCATGGTTTACGGAGATTGAGTACAGACTGAGGGGAAATCATGTATAGGTGACATTTTATATTTGCAGTGTTGCCGTGTCATTTCTGCCTTTTAACTGGTGGCAAGTCTGAATTATTTTTTCCCCCCTCAATCATGCCTCCCTCCAAATGCAATTCAGACTGAGTCGTGGTTGGAGGGCATTTGAAATGAACTCCTCAGAGGCCCTGCTTAGGAAATGAAATTGCCTTGGCTATGGCCTTTTGTCACGTAGCTCCACAGTGCATAGTAATGATCAGTGGCACGTGGCGCAGCACTGCGCTGCAGGATTCACAAAGTCTAATCAGACCCTCCGCACACTCCCTGTCGTTGTCTGTTATGTGTCTCCTCCATCTCTTTCCTGCTTGTTTTCTTATTAGCCCTAATTCTCTTTTACTGCGAAGGTTCTACAACATCCAGCTAATACACTTTTCCCGACTGCAGCAGCCCGGGTTCGAATCTCTCCCCCTTTCCCTTCTATCTTCGGCTGTACTATACAACGAAGGGGAAAAGCCCCAAAAGAATCCCACGTAAAGTCATGACAACAGAATAAACAGCATCATCAGCACCAGGACTCGACCCTCGCACGACCAAAACTAATCTACACGTTCAAGGGTCGTTACCTATTTTTTTAACCGTTATTTATACATTGTGAACAACACATCTGTGTTGAAATTGGCAAAAAGAGAGCTAGTTAGCATTAGCAGTTAGCAGTCGGTGGGTAGCACATTCCTGCTTGGCTAAATAACGGAGCTAACAGCTAACAGCTAACGTTCACGCATGTTGCACTGAGTTACTGCCATCATGATGCCTCATTTTTCATATTCCATAAAAAAAAAAAGATATATATTTTGTGAAGATAAATTATAACGATATCATGATGTGTTCAAATGCATCTTCGGAAATGTAGTTTTTGCCGAGAAAATAAATACAGTTGCTTGAAGGAGAGATGAGTTTTCACAACAATATAAAATAGATATTAGAGAGGGAACTATGACCTTTTCCTCTAGCTATAACTAACTTTTAATACATTAGTAAAACTACTAATGCTAAAAACATGTTTTAATCAAAGCAAATATTTTAATACCAATATAATAATTTAATTGTTATCATATTGGTTATTGAGAATCGTGGAATTTTACTACATTTCTGGTATCTGACATCCCTACACCCAAGTACAACCCCCACTGAAAAAAAAATATATAAATCCTAGAGGAATTACTTTACTTTACCTTTATAAATAACATCATTGTAAATAAGAGGAATACATTCAGTGGCGACTTCCCTGAGACATTTGCAGAATCAAATGTAAAAACTGTAAATTACCGCAGCCAACCAACACAAGTTGTAATTCAAGCAGCTAATAAAGTAGAAAACATGGCACTTACTGAGAGAGACGTGGGTGTTAATTCACTACTGACATAGTCCAGGACACTTTGCAGCAACAATCATCACAAGAGGCAGCAGCAACTTATTGCTAATTTTTCCTCACGTCACGACTGAGCACACCAGTAACTAAAGCAATTTGTCAGAGTTGAAAGTACACTGTAGGCAGTAAATGCAAAGCAAGCTTCCTGGTGTGTAACATGAAATTACCTGCCATGAGTTCACAAATAGTGAAATATAATCATCTCTCACCTCTGCAGACTTTACAGAAAAGTCCATCATGTCTGAACTTGTCAGAATTGTGATGATACAGTGGTAAACATGTCATAATTATTATTTTCATTATTGATTAATATGTGCTCAATTCTTCCAAATAATCATTTTGTCTATGTAATGTCAGAAAATATTATATATACACAATATAACTGCACATTTAAAGCTCCCAGAGCCCAAAATGATGTCTTCAAATTGCTTTTTTTGTCAGACCAGCCCAAACAATATTCAATTTGCAATGATAAACAGAAGAAGCAACTAATCCACACATTTGAGAAGCTAGAACCAGCTTCACATATACAGTTTTATGTTGATTAACTTATTGGCTAATCGTCTAATTATTTTCAGAACTCCGATGTCACTTCACAGAGAAAACCCATGCAGTGCCGAAGTTATTCCAACTTAAATTAAACATGAGAAATAAGCTAAGATTTGCTCATGTTTTTTTCTCATACAGTATATCTGCTTCCATGAGTCCTGGCAAAAAAAAAAAAATCCTCCCTGCTTGACCTAACACAAAAGAAAAAAAAATCTGTCTCAGCCTATAAGACGATCAAAGGCTCAAACACATTATTTCCCACACTCTTTCGGAGAGCTATTATTATGGGTGCAAGGCTAAGAAAATAATGTTACACAATTTGAAATAAATCTTCACTGTGAGCTAAGTCCCTCTCTGCTGGATGCATGAACATTGTTTCAACGTGCGCTTCATCCTAATGCTCCTCTGCTCCACTTAGTGTATGTTCCACAGGAAGCAGAAACAGGACTGAGAAAAAAACAAAAAGGGGAGTGAAAAGGGGCTAAATGACTGTAAACATCAGTGTGAAATATTAAAATTATATTATTTTTGTGTTTCTCAGTCCCACTGTGCAGGGGCACGGCACCGGCAATAAAGCTGAAGAGAAATACAAACGTGAACATACTTACAAACAGGCTGCTACTCTTAAAGTTCTCCGTTTCCTGTGAGAGGAATGTGAGGACGTTGCTGTACTGTATGCGTCTCTGTGCATTTATTATCTAGCATATCTTCATGGGACAAATCTGAGCAAAGAAGGAAAAAAAAATATATATATAGGCTTTGCTCCTGAATGTGGATTTAAAAACGTTTTTACTGTATATTTAAATAATCAGTCACTACATCTTAAGGCAAACACTAATGGGAAATACACTTTCTGGTGGAGAGTTATACATGAAGATTCACACAAATACACACAAAGTTAAGGAATAGTTCCAGCTGTAACCGCACATAAAATGGTGAATTCTTACTCGTTTGTTTTCTAATTGGGTGAGAAAGATGAGTAAATATCATTAGCTCCATTATCACTTAATTTGGAGGTAAAACACGTGTACGTGATATTGCTTATGATCCCTCATTGAGCGCACGCATCTATAGCTGTGAGGTTTACAACAAGCAGTTTGGGTTAAAATGTACCGTTTACTTTTGTTGGTTTCTTTATTGTGCTGCTATTCATGAGTGATTAGTGAACCCACAAACAAGTAATCCCCAACAAATGTGTTTCATTTCACTGTTTTCCATGTTTTCATTCTCAGTAATTGCTTAAGTAAGTAAAATGCCATCATAGCTGATAGATTATCTTAGCTGGAGCTAATTGTAAGTTTTTGAGAACATGAGTTTTATATTGTTTCTTGTCCCAACATGATGCCAACTTCTTCTACGGTTGGTCCCTGTAAGGACGACTTGTGTGTCGCTGTGGAACAACAATGGCCGACCATTTGTCTTGTCATCTCACGATGTCTCTGATCGCCCTGTCAGCTGAATGCAGCAATGTCTCCGCTCCGTGGGAGCTTCAGCGCTGTTGACCTATTGAAGCTGGAGAATGAGAATCACACCCACACACTGTGTGAGTGTGTGTGTGTGTGCATGTGTGTGTAACATGTCACAGAGTCCCTGAGTGTGGACATTACGAGGCCCTGAAGTACAGTCTTTCTGCTTCCATTCATGCCTGAGCACCACCTTTGTAACTGTGGCTGTGTCAAGGATTACTGCTTTTCTGTTGGCTCCAGAGTGTGCACATCCACAGTGCCATGGCTCAGCACAGCAACACGTCTGCTCCTGGACCAGTCTAGTCAGTCTAGTCTATACGGTCCGTTTGCATGCTTTGGCAAAAGACAGAAAAACAGAACTGATGTCGAAAAAAAAGAGAAAATTCATCATTTACTATTCTCTAAATGACTAGTTGGCTATGACTATCAGGAAAATTGTTGACAGCAATGTTAAAAAAACAAGAATTGCTAATTAATTATAAGAAAGAGGTTGGGGGGGGGGGGGGGGGTTAGCCTCTGTGCTGCTACTTGTCCATTTAAAGTTATGTTGTAAATACAATTGTGTGAATTAGTTGCATCTGTGGACAGTAGAGCTGAGCCTATATGCATTTGCATCTATTTTGTTCCGTTTTATAATCACTGTAAATCGTTAGGCTCTGGACGGTTGGTTTGACAAAAAAAAAAAAAAAAAGAAAAAGCAAATTGAAGATGTCGACATGGGCTCTCGGAAATTAGAATGCACATTTTTCAGACTATTTTCTGACATTTTATACTAATCAATTCTTCAATAAATGGAGAAAATGATTTGGAGATGGACCAATAATGAAAATAACCGTCAGTTGCAGCCGTAGTGTACAAGGAAATTATTTTAACATCAGGCAGTGCTTTCACAACTTGAAGCCGAGCTCATTTTCAGTACATTTACACGTCAGTAAGAATAGAATATTACCTCCCTCTGACAGACAGGTGTCTCGCAGGTATAAAGAAGGAGAGTGAAAAGAGAGACAAGGTGACAGTTGAGTGCTTTTCGAGAGCGAGGTGGTGACAGGGGGAAAAGTGAGAACAGCAAAGAGATGTGGCAAGGGACGGCCCACCCAACCACAATCTGGTGTCAACCTAGAGGTCGCGACCTCTCCTAATGCAATATGCTGCAGCCAGACACACACTCCATAGAACAAGATTAAAAATCCAATTCCATACTGCTGAGAAAGTGTGAGGCACAAGGGTAAAGACTATGTGTGACAGAGAAAGACTGAGCTGTGGAATAAGTGAATAAAGAGTTCCATTTATCACCAAGTGAGGAAAAAAAAAGCTCATTCATCTATAATCCATTAATCTAGGACACTTGTGAGAGCCTCATTCTCGTCACTCTCTCACTGTCTTATGACAAACGGAGCTAATCACACAGAGGAGAAGCACAGGCAGCTGAGCCTGCACTGTAAAAAGTAGTCCTACTCTCTACACGGACATTCAGGAGTGCACTTTTTCCTCTGCAAAATGCCCTCATCGCAAGTTCCCAGAGCACACGGTGAATGTTTAAAACATAAATTCAATTAACAGTGAGATCAAGCAGCGAAAAGCAGCAAATCCTCGCAGTTTTATTACCCGAAAATCACATTCGTTGGGGATTACGTTTGACGAACTCGTTCATTGTTGCAGCACAACGAACGAACAATATTACCCAAAAAATAAAACTCCCTTAAAAGTGGCTCATACAAGCACAGATACTGGCTTTAGGGAAGTCCCGAGCAGCTATTTTATATAGTTAAAAGAAAAAAATCATATTTAATTACTGAATAGAGTGGGTTCTAATCTAATACATGTATAAATCCTAGAATCTGCAAATATGTTAAATACATCCAAAAAACACATTTCTCTTGTTTTCTTCTTTCACATAACTAAGATTATATATATTTTTTTAAATGCACTAGGGGAAATTATTTAAAAGGGATCTTCTCCATCTTATTATCTATCTTGTCGGGGTCATTGGCTGAAAAAGGTGGCCATCTGTGGACAACAGGAATATCTCTTTGCTGGATTTCCGGGCCAAAACTTCCTCTTTCATTCGCTGGTCATCGTTTAAAGTCCGATCTACTGTATTTATAGAGATTTTTTTTTACGTTAACCTGACAAGGACCTCTTGTAAATGAAAAATTATGACTTTTTTTGTTGTTGTTGTTGTCTCTAAAGCAAAAGGTGAGACCTTTTAGTGAGCGGGTCGACGTGGGTGGTGTGGCCAAGCCTGCTTTAGCCTCAGGTGGACGGATGTTTTTATATTTTTTTTAAGTGAGTTTAAAATTTCCATCACTTTTATCAGTGCAGGTCCCTCGGTGTAATAGAAAACAATGAAGAGATTCAGGGAGAAGGTAATCTGCTGCTGGGTGATGAGCCAGGGGATCCAGGGGCTCCTTGGCCGGCGATGATAAGGCCACACTCATCCCACTGCTGGGGTTCAGGCTCATGCATTGGCTGCCATCTGAAAATACATCTGTCTCCACACTGAGGGAGACACTGCCAACTCGCAAAATTATCATTTTCACAGAAACATTCTCTTCAGCTGAAAACTGCACACACACACACACATATCCTTCAGCACAAAGAGGACATAAATACAAAGAGAGACGGAAGGAAATACAAAGAAACGGGGACTGAAACCTCATTTCTAGAACAAAAGTCTGAAAACATCCATTTAGTCTGTTGAGTCATATAAAGTCATATCTCTAAAGTACACTTAATGTTTGCTCCGAGCACGGTGCCGCTCATGTATCGACTGCCTTGGAGTTTCTGAGTTGTGGAGAGGGATTTGGTTCATGTGTATGGTCTGGTGGTCATTTGATCTTCTCCCACTGCTGCTGTCAGTGTTGTAAAAAGGGCAAGTCTCTTTTCTGTCATATTTCAATGAAACAGGGGATTAATAAAACATCAAGAGGAAAACTGCGCAGCAGTCTAAGTGGCAACATTTGTCATCTACAGTGCAGCCTCTTTTCTCAAAGTTTAGTAAAAGGATCACAAAATAAAAGAGGGAAAGCAGCAAGGCCTTGTTTTGCCCGGCAATAATTCAATGTGATGGAATCATATCGTGATAAAATCATATGGCGAGATAAACAATTACGGCGTCTAGATTGATAATAACAAGCACATACTGACTAAAAATTTCTTAGAAAATGTATGTGAAATATTTTGAGGGAATATCATTTACAGGCTTTGTTTTTATGTCACTCTTTACATTACCACTCAGTCCAATATGATTAACAAACTGGACTGAAAACTATTGTCTGAATCTGTTTACTCTATATTTGTGTGCATGCATGTAAAAAAAGAAATGTAGAAATTTTTTTTTAATAAAAAAAATATATATACACAGTATATATATATATATATCTATAAATACATATTAAAATATATATAAATACATATTTAAAAAAAAATATATTTTTTTTATCATCGATTTAAAACAAATAATGAATTAAAAAAATTATTATTTTTTTTTTTATAAAAGAAAATTTAAATATATATATATTTTATTAAATAAAAAAAATGTTTTGTTTTGTTTTTTTAAATAAAATGTAAACAAATATAAAAAAAAAATGTATGATTATTTTTTCTTTTTTTTATAAAAAAAAAAAATATATATATATATATATATATATATATTTCACTTAAAACTGTTCATTTTGCACTAAAGTTCTTAATAAAATCCTCAGTACTTTTCATTCGTGAAGTATTACATTTTCACACACAAATAAGCTTTATCATGAAGTTATTTCATACAGACTTCATCGACTTACCAGAAAACATGCTATGTCGTTATATATCGTTATTGCGATATAAAATGACCTATATCGGGATAGAAGATTTTGGCCATATCGCCCAGCACTACATTCAAGTAAATAATTATTAGGAAAACAGTAAAACAACCATTCATCGTTTACCTCAATACTACATTTCCCCTAAAAAGTGTCAGAGAGACACACTCCACATACTCCACATACTCCACACACTCCACACACTCCACACACTCCAGGACCACGAGCAAGCACAGACACTTTAATGAAAGAATTCAATTAAAGGCAATCGATGGCATGTTGTAACCAGAGAAGAAAAAGCTCTACAGAGTGACAGCACCAAATCGCCAACTTGATCTCCCCTTCTCTAACAGGATTACTACAGGGACACCCCCCCCCCTCTGCTACCTTTCTTTATGCCTCCATCTCTCTCTCTCTTCCTCAGACTCTTCTCCTCTTTCTCCTTCGCCTCTTGTATCCCCCCCTAACTTCCCTCCATCTCTACACACTCCCTCTTTCTCTCACTCTGACACACTCTGATTCCTGTCAGCATGTTTCCTGTCAGCTCCTTAGAGCTGATGCGGGGTCAGAGTTAGACAAAGGGACGGGAGCAATGACCCGGGATGAATCACCCCGGGTTATGCAACAGAGAGGCAGCAGCGGAACAAGAACACCGTCAGCGTCTCTGGGTGGGGTAGGATCCCTCGTGTGTTTGTGATTCATCCTTTACTGTTCATGCAAGTTATGTTTTGTTTTTTTTTGAGTGACAATGAGTGATTTCAAACAGAGGTACACAAAAGCAGTATTTGTATTTCTTGCCATTACTGTCGATTTTGAGAGTTAAAATGACAACTGTCAAGAGCATATCGCTGTCCTGAGTAGGAATTGTTTTTTATTATTTTTGACCAAATATAATTTTTCAAATGATTGTTTGCGTCAGATTTTGGTATAAACCCGACCCGTAGGATAATTCCTCAGCAAAAAGCCTTTAAAACTTTATTTTTTTATTTTTTATTCAAGTTTCTACCCTCGTTATTCGGCACCAGAAATATTAGTTGGTTAAACGTATTAGTATTATTATTACTACATGCTGTGTACAGGAGTCGTGTTAAGTGACAGCTGATGAAAACCCAACACTTCCTGATTTTCATAATAAAAGCTTTTAAAAAACAAAATAGGACTTTAATTAGAATTTAAAATGTGCTCATCCAGCGTTTTACAGCGGCTTCTTTGACCACTAACGTAGTCCTAACACACTACATACTATTTTAGGCACACTGCAAGAATGTACACTTCACATTGTCAATCTAAAACACAATTAAGGCTTGCGCCTCTTCAGCATGCCCGGGCTGGTGTCCTGTTTATTCCTGCCTGTCCAGTCAGCTGCACCCTGGAGAATGTCAGCTGTCAAACTGCTGCTCATACTGGTGGATCCTCATCACGGCCCTGACAGCATCCTGCACAGCCCCAACCCCCCCTCTGTACACTGTCCCCCAGCAGGCACACAGATATTCACACTCTGACACGTAACATAAATATACGCTGCCTGCGGACACACACTGCCTGCCCATCTGTGGTTGAACATACTGTACGTTATGATGGATGGTCCTGTGAGGAAGCGCTTCACCTCTGAACGCACCCTTTCTCTCTCCTCCCCCTGTTGCCAAGATACAGTGTCCACCTTCAGACGACATATTGGGTTAAAAACGCATCAACCTCTGGAAAAGTGACATACGACATTAATAACAATTTCCCCCGCGCCACGGGGATTCCGATCAAATTCAATGAGTTGGAGTTACACATAATCTTATTTGTTTGCAGTTGGCGTATATAAATTAACCGACATGTTATCAGAAAATCGATACAGGAGTCAGAGCTTCAGCTAAATCAATACTGATGTCAAGAAATTGAAGTTGCGGCTCGTAAGTACACTTGGCAAAACCTACAGTAAAGCATAGTGAAGTCACCGTTAACTTCACTGCTAATTTAAGAAGGCAGCATGGTTTTGAAAACATCAAAGTACAATAACTGCAATAAAAAGGACAAGAAGATGCATTAGCAACTCACACTACTTGCAAAGCACATTTGCTGCTTACTCAAACTTCCCGGTTAAAGAAAATCAACGAAGCAATAAGCTGTCATTCTCAAGGACAGGCAGCCAAGTAGGTTTTTATTTTTTTATCAATACTGGATTTAGACGGATTACACAGACAGAATCGACAAAATGCCCTGTTGGCAGCATTTCAGTGAAAAATTGATCCTTCTTAGGTGCTGCCAAAAGATCTGCGTATCACTGCCCATTGTTTACCATTGTTGGCCAATATGGTTCTCAATGCTTGTAATAAAACATACAGTACTGATTTTGTTCTTTAGCTGTTGCCAGACAAAACTCTTTAAAATGTTTCAGTATCATTTTTGCATTGGATCGTAGACCATGCATCTACAGTGAAATGATATAGATCTTTATAGAGGGTGTGCATGCGACGTCACCGTAGGCGGAAGTCACTGCCGTTACGCCCACTTAGTGGTCTCAAAAGGGAAAGAGCTGTTGGGCGATTGACTGCACGAATGGATTCAACAAGAAGAGAGACATCTTTTTACAGACTGAGGCAGAGAAAAGAGAAGCAAATCGCTGCAATTTGCAGAAACAACCGGAACCCAGACAGCAAAACGTGGATCTACGGTCGCCATGTTGGGTCAAATGGTGTCCTTGTCACTTTAATTTCACCAACAAATCCCCCCTTGAAGTACAATCTCTACTATTATTACTTTTGTTTCCCCTTCAGGCTTTGCTTTGTGTGCTTCCAAATCAGGTACATAATAATGTCAGGAACCCAGATTCCTGGCGACTTGTTAAATGTTAAATGTCCAGAGACCACTGGCAGCTATTTTGTCGAGTTAGGAGAGTTTTCAAACATTTTTGTATATTTTTTTAAATGAATTAATCATGTCATGCGTTGTTATAATTGCAAAATAGGTGATCTGGCTTCATGAAATACATTCTTTCTTTTTCCAAGGAATTTTCCTTTCAGTCAAATGGAAAAACTCAAACAGAGATTATTTTTAAAGAAATGTTGGAAATTTTTTTTTATTCTGTAAAGTGGGTTTTGTGTAAGCGTTTGTTTTGACACAAACCACAGCACGTGCACTATGTGGGCTCTCTTCTTGTAGTAGCAACAGTCCCCTTCAGGCATTTTTTGTTGTTTTCTTGGTATCCAGAATGCGGTTCGTTCCAGATGGTTTGTTGTTTTTCTGACTGGCTGCAGAGAATCACAGGTGGACGGGGCAGAGTCGACAAAGTTGTGCAGTGCAATGGATTCTTTTTTGTTAGGTAGTCAGCAAAATGAACCACAGGGAATCTAAATCAAATCTAATCTAACAGCTAAATAAAAATATCCTCTGGTTACAAGAGGGATTAAAGTCTTTCCCCTCCAACAGTGGGGCTAAATTCAAGGAGAATGGTGAGCGTGGTTAACACAAAGCTGTCAGCGGTGCTAGATAAAGAGCTGACCTACGGCTGGTTCAAAGGAAACATTGCATGTTTCCAGTCAAGCCTTTCTGTTAGAAAGTTTTGTATAAGAGGTTTGTTGTCATTGAATGAACTCTGCAATGTAAAGCAGGTTCAGGTTTCTGCAGCACAGCCCTGTGTGATGGTGCCACTGCTTGTTTTTCCTTAATACAGCTACACACACGTCGAACACAGGGAGCCTGGCTGGCTCGTGGCGCCACACTACAATCCATAACTTGATATAACATGATAATGAAGATCGTCAATAAACCCATTAGAAAGCAGCACGTGCACAAAGGCTTTGTTATCACAGCCACAGCAGTCTTTTCTTATTATATTGCACATCTTATTTATTTATTTTGATACCCTTAACATTTTGTAATTAACATTTGATATTTTGAAATTTGTTTTGATTCATTTTATTTATTTATTTTTACAACTCAATTTATTTTTAATTAGTTTACTTGACAGGAAAAGGGAACTAGTGTAATTTTTATTGGTTGTCATTGGTCATTTATTTAAACATTTTTTTAAAGTACCCGTAAAAATTAAATAAATAAATAAATAGATAGATAAATAAATAAATAAATAAATGAATAAATAAATAAATAAATAAATAGATAAATAGATAAATAAATGAATGAATAAATAAATAAATAGATAAATAGATAAATAAATAAATAAAAGAATAAAACTAAATACAACACAACACATTTAGACAAGATAGTGACGTGCATTCATATCATTTGCACTGAATTTATGCGTGTACATGTAAATAAATTCTGCCATGAATTAGTCGCGGTCTGGATCAGACCAGTAGAGTCGTAGTGGTTTGCTTACCGCAACCAACAACAACCCCTCGCAGCCTTTATTTACAGAGACAAGAGTTCTTCTTGGAGCTTCGTCCGCATTGTTTAAACTCAAAACGTATTCTTTACACACAGGAAATGATCTGAGCCGTGGCCTTTGGACTGGGTCCCGTAAAGTCTACAAACAAACACTTGTGAATGGAGGCTACGTTTGTGTTCAATGATGCTGATGCTTTCTGCCAGGAGTTTGAATAATTTAATACCCCACACCCCCCCCCCCCTCCTTGTCCAGGATTGTGTGAGAGAGAGTGTGTTTGCGAGGAAGAGAGATAACTAGCCAGAAAGAGAGAATTCAGATGAGAGCGAGCGATAGTGGCACAAAATCTGTACGAGACAAAGCTGAACAGAGATGAAAAGAGTCAACGGTTGTTGTGCTCTGTTGTCATTATCCTCCATTGTTGGGAACAATGTGAGAGTGCTGCAGCAGGAAGCACAAATTGGCCAGAGAGGGTGCACTGGTGATGTAGAGGGCATCGGTTCCTCACTATTATTAACTGAGATCTGCAAGGATATTATTCGCCTGTGCAGTCGCATGTTTTATTGGCCTACTCCGTCATTTCTGTACTCTACAAATTGTGCCAGGATTTTCATTTAGCTACTTGCACATTAGTTCTTATTGTGAAGATTAACTGCTGCAACTACCAGAGAGTCCTCCGCTCGCTTCCCTGGTTACCAGCGGCTGCCCGAATCTGCGTCAAGACTCTGGTGCTGGCCTCTGTGCGGTGAATGGATCAGCTTCTTACATCCAGGTCACGGTTAAAACCACACACCCCAGCTCGCTCACTTCGCTCGGCATTGGCCAATCAGCTCGCGACTCCCTCACTGCGAGCGGGAGCCAGATACCGGTTAGATATCCTGGCAAAATGGTGGAACGAGCTCCTTATAGATATCACGTCAGCAGAAAGTCTTCTCACCACTGAAAACCCATCTGTTTAGATTGCACCTTCGTCAATAATAACATTTTTTAAATAAAATTTAAATTAAAAAAATCCTGAAAGTAGCACCTAAATTGGTTTGGCCTATTTGAAGCTAATAGACTTTAGACAAAAGCTAAATGAAATGGAATTTAAGGTCAAATATCAAACTGATCTCACATTATGCATTTCAACTGATCAATGTTTTTGTACTGTACTGCTGCTTAGATCAATATTGTTTGAATCAGTTATTTATTCATGGAGATATAAGGGGGATGGGGGAGTTTTTATAATGTGAAAATGTCCTGAGAAATGTCTTCGAACCTAACGTTGAAAAGAGTGAAAGACTGCACGGTTACACATTTTCTGCCTTCAGTCTTCCTCTGTGAGTGTTGATAAAATCTCAAAATCAATCAAATCTGCTATAGATGGATTATGTACACCTGGGAAATTAATTTGTGTAAATACCCCAAAATAATCAATAGGTCATTCAAGGTCTGTTGAGATTTGTTCCACTTGGCCATTAAAGTGATGAACTTAGTGGTTAATAAACAATAATGTAAGTGTAGTACAAACCTGTCAGTGCTTTACAGTCGAAGACTTTCATTGTGAGGATGTTCTGCTCTTTGTTGTCTTTTCTCATAGTAAACTGAATATTTTTGGGTTTCGGGCTGTTTGACTAAATTGTGATGTGCATTTTTCCCAATTTTCTGACATTTTGTTGGGGATTTACACACTATTTTCTCAATAGGGAAAATAACCAGCACATTATTATGAAAATAATTGTTATTCGAAGCCCTAATTGTAGAGTTTAAATGTATAATCCTTAAGATAGTCATGAAATCAGACCCCGTTTTTGATACCATTTATGGTCAGCCTTTCTTTTAGCCGTGCGGCCAAGTTTTTTTTTTTTTGTTTTTTTTTTCCCCAGACGTGAGTGCAAGATCACAATCCATAGATACATTAGATTATAAAAAATATATATATATTATAAAAAAGAAAGCTTGAATAGGAAAATAAAAAAGTGAATCAGGTACGTGTATTACTTATAGATTAATCTATAAGTCGTACCATCACAATTCATTTAATCAAAAATGCAATATAGCTGCTAATTAAGGTGAAGTAATTAAGGTTACAAATGCTCTGCAGAAGGTGAGTGAAAACAGACATTTAGCCTTTAAATGAGAACAGGGAGTTCATGCTTTCTTCAACGTTTCTGACAGCCAATAGACACGAGAGTGAATTGTGACAGCACCTGAAGCAGAGTTTATGCTACGCCATGACAGTGACGGCTTCACCCGGGGGTGAAACACCTCACTTTAACAAATAAACAAGAGCATCGTGTTCAAAGTACCACACTTAACACTCGGCGTGTGGGTTTTAACAAAAGTGAAGCACCGTCACAGGAGGCAGAAACTCAACACTTTAGACACTGACAGTTAAAACTGTGACAGACAGTTGCAGAGCAGCTACTTTGGAAATATTGGAATTTGTAAAAAGCCTTAACCTTTAACTGTGTCCATGATAAAAAAATAATCTACGATTTATACGCGAGAAACAAGAATCCTAAAACTTTATTGCAAATCAAGATATTAACGCTGTATCTGGGTTTTGTATGTAGTGCATCAGACAGTTTATGCATCTCTTGTAATTATCTGTTTTTGCATTTGTTTTAAATATTTGGTGCTACTGAATTATTGATTGAGTCAAATGATACAGTCACATCACCAGAAGTCATGTCAATGTGACACTGTAGTGTGTAAAACTTAACTAAATTATATGATTTTTATTATGTCAAATCCCATTTACATGTGTCATACTTTTTATGTCTGACATTATTCCGCTATAGCCATTAAATATATTTCCACTCATTTGTTATGAGTCTCTTTATGGCAGTTTGCATTTGCAGTCCGCCATTCCTGCACCGGATTCAAATGGCGTGCAAATGCACAAGGGATCCACAACCAGGGAGAAGAAAAACAACCAGTCACAAACAGAACTGTGGGACTTGTATTATTATTAAGACGCCAGCGTCACCACCAGTGAGGTCGCAAAATCACCTGAACTGAAACTTTAAGGATTAATAATAATATAAGGACTTCTTCTTCTATTGCTAAATAATATACATTCCTCAACTGTGGAGATAAAAGTCTTAGATTACACTATACATTATACATTATATTCTGTGTACACATTAGTCAGGTGTGTGTTTCATGGGTTGCAGGGCAAAAGAGAAGCATAGACTGTATAAAATACGGACGTAGTCTCCGTGAAGTCGCCATCTTGGCAGCGCTGGTCATTTAAACGAGTGAGTTATATATAAATTAACGCATCATCTAGTTGTGGTGTATATTACTATTGAAATTAGCTATTGAGAACAAACGCGTTTTTTGTGCCAGGCAGTAAACATGTTTATTTCTACTGTAAAAGTTGTGGATTTTTAACATGCGGGACGATGGGGATGGCGCTATATATCCAGTCTATGGGACTGACCCACTTTTGGAGCCGTCCTCCAGTCGCCGTGTGAGGAGCTGCTGTTTTGGTACTTCTGCACTGACTTCATGTTTCAGGAGGCAGCCACTTGAAGAGAAGCAACTTTCTTGACTCAAACTTTCTTTTGGTGGTAATTGAAACCAAAAGCGGATAGATGTTTTTCCACATAACTGTGTATGCGAGTGTGTGCACATCAGATCAGCCCAAGAGTATGCCTGCGCTTTAATTAATTTTCCTCTGTGGTGTCAGATTGCATGCGTTTGTGTGAGCTGCAGCACTGAAGTTTTGCTAAGGCAGTAATGAGGCAGCACATTAAGCAATCCTTGCTTAGAAGAAGAAAAAAAAAAAAACGATCACAGGAACATTATTGGCAATCTGAAGTGAACAAGCTGAACCTTTGGCCTTTTGGAGCTTCAATTAAAAGAACTCTTTCCCCACTTATTTCCCTGCGTTTGTGACGTGCTGTGGGTGGAAGTGGAGCAGACGCCTTTGTCTCGCTTTCCCTCAGAACCGTCTTTCCCTTTCTCCCCTCTTTCCCTCTGAATTAATTGTTTCCTTCATTTCTTTCCACACATTGTGTCTTCAATGAGGAGTCAAAATATTTAATATATTAAAAAAAAAAACATTTATTCTCATGCGACTGAGTTTTGTTGTGATGTCTTTCTGAATCCTTCTTCGAAGCCCCCAGTATTATATTCTTTGTATAATATTAATGTATTTTTTGTCTTTTTTGATTAAACAGACGCATTTATTTGAATAAAATAGGCTTTCAGAAGATAATAATATTGTTTCCCTCAACTGTAAAATAATATTTCTTTTTTTTTTTGTGTTTTTTTTTTTTTTTTTTTTTTGTTTTTTTAAACTGAAGAAGAAAAAAAAAGTGTCAGCATTTCTCCTCTGAAGCTGCAGGAAGCCAGCTAAACCGCCTTACACTAATCCAGTTAGCTCCCCCATAATTCCTCTTTGTGCTAAACACTTAGAGCAGCCATCAAACACACAAACATTCAACATCCACTCACCTCTCAGGTCATACGTCGACGCTGCCAAGGCCCCGGACAACAGCAGAGACGTGTAGCATGTGTCCCAATTCCATAGTACTGTATAGCAACAGTATGCCATTAAACTAAAGACGAGAAAATACTGTGTATTTTCTTTTTTTGCCATGCAGAAATATGTCAACAATTATTGGATGGAAAAAAGGTGACAACATACGAAACAAAAATGAGGTATGGGGATTTTAATATGCAAATGAAGCTTTTTGGATTGTTTTAAGATTAGAATCTTAAAGACGAGAACACATCTTGTTTTGCTATCAGTATCAGTATTATTGCATAATAATGTAGATTATATGATTGGATTATAATTATTGATGCATTAATATGTCCATCGCTTTAATGTTGCAGCTGGTAAATGTGGAGCTCATTTTAATTCATTTATATATATTTTATATATTACTTTACATTCTTCTGGGTAGCTTGTGGATTTCCCATGTTAGCATTCTGATGTTAGCATTTACCTCTACGCCTCACAGAGCATGGCTGTCGACTCTTTCATGTGTGCATTGCATTGTCACATAGCTGTGAACATTATAGCTTTTGTTTTTTTTTTGTATGTAAATTTACACGTTTTACTTCATTTTGACAATTTTCCAGTGTGACCAGGCTAAATAATTAAAATGCACTTAGAATTATATATGGTGTATGCAATTTGGTTTATCAAAATGTATATTGTGATTAGCCTTAGGATGACTGTGAAGGGCACTAGAAGACTCAAGTGACAAAAAGCAAATGTTAGAGAAAGATTAGAAAAAGAGAATTACTCAATATGCATGTCACACTTTGCCAGAAAATGTCTTAACAAAATATTCATGGAGGTCGAGACACATGAAGATACAGGCCATTACTGACGCATAGAGACACAGACATTGCAAAGTACAAGTTCATAATCGAATGCTACAAAACCAACAAATACAATAAATGTACATATCCAATATGCATTACAGCATCTGGTGGAAAAACACTGAAACACAACTGGGAAGGATTCATGAAAAAAAACTATGAATAAATGAAATTATTTCTCCTTGGCGTGGTAGAGAACTGTGCATTTTGAGTGTATGCAGTACCAATGTCATTTCAGCTTTTGATTGCCGCCACTCCAGCCACCACATGTCCACACTTATCAGTGAGACAGAGGGTGAGAGGGAGTGTGGCTGCTCGCCCGTCTCACGAGCTCCCAGTCTGCAAACCTAACTTGGCACTAGAAGCCAACACTGCTACACAGCATTTCAAGCTAACAGAATAAGCCCAAAATATAATTTCTGACAAACAAACACGGAGCTATTAACGTACACTGTGCCAGGTGTCGAGCGCAGAGTTAAACCTGTGCCGTGTTTCCACGCATCTTGAGACTTGCAGCACGCCGAGCAAATTTACGTGATTGCAACCATGTAGAACCACAAGGTTTAGCGTAACATGTGTCAACACAACACACATGTCATGTCGTGCAACAGGGAAGTGAATGTTCACCTGAATACCTCATATTTAACTGAGAAACTGCTGCAAGAAGAAACAAGTAATTGCAGCATTGATCACAAAGACCTTTTGATAAACACACACACACACAAATATGAAAGTCATATGCACCCACCCACACTATTGTTGACATCTACAGAGGAGGCGAATCAAACAGCAACAGGTATTAATACAAGACGGCCAAAAGCACTCACCACAGTCATGAGGGTCGATCGCTCTCTTTCTTTGTAAATGTTACTTTTCTTTTTGTTATCAGTCCCCGCTGTCCTGCTGCGTCTAGCGCTACAACCTCTCACTGAGGCTTGGGATAGAAGGTATTAGGCTCGTGTGTCTGTGTATCTTAGTGTGCCTAATCCCCGCTGAGCAGAGCGGGTGCTAGGCAGCGAATGTTCACTGGAGAGTTCAACGCACAAAAGTAAACAGGGGTTCATTTTACGACGTGTCAGGTGGAGGGAACCTGTTTGCTTAAGGTGGCTAAAATCAGTCCTTTTATTGCATTTTACAGACCTTCTTTCTACCAAAAATGAAAGATCACACTAATTTAAGATGCAAATTCATGGCGTCCACATACATTGATCACTTCATTGTGTACTGAGACTGAGCGAGGTGGCGAGGTGGCGAGTTCTGCCTTTTTTTTGCAGATGTGCTGGGGCTGATCCTCGGATAAGCCTGGTCTAGTATCAGGACTCTGGGGCTGTCCTCGGCTAAAGAAAGACAGAGTTTCTCATGCAAAAGCACGACTTTGAATCTTGTTTGCCAGAAATGTGCTCATAAGTTTCTTGGAAAAAAGCATTAAAACTGACTAATCGATGAAAGAATTAAGTCGACTAAGACCAAAACGACCGATTAGTCGACGAAGAGGGGGCAGCCCCACAGGACTCAAATGCATTTGTGCAAACTATCAAACGATGCGTCACATTATTTAGAGATACAACCTGCCTTCAGCCTGGAGGCACCGTGCTTCACGAGTGTATTCATCATTTTATGTAATGTCAGTTTGATGTTGTTCTCCCTCATCTGTCTATCTGCTGTTAATGTTTATGGTTTGATACTTCACAAAAAAAAGCAAGTGCGGTTCATTCTTCATCAGGACAAAGTCCAGGAATAACTTCTAACATTCCTGCAACATAACCAACTTCTTCACTTCACGTATTCCATTCAGTTTTGCCAAAAACACTGCTAAATAAGTTTCTTTTAATTGCGCTTTCGTGGCCAAGAAGAATCGCTGTATTTTTGTAGGTTTTGGCAAAGTGTTGACTTTACGGTATAAACGTTAAGCACATGACTGTGCAGTAGAGTGAGTCGCCATGAATTCAGACACGATATAAATAAAGCCACCTGAATGGAGCTAATTGGATACATTTGTATTTCTTCCGCTGACGACAGTCCAGCACGTGTAAAGGACGTCAACCGAGAGGATGTAAACAATAGTTTACTCGCGCTCACACATGCTCTACACACACGCGTGCACAACGGAGAATTAAGTAGATTAGTGGGCTGTATGATGAGCTCTTAACAGGACTAGTCCTTGACACAGAGGCCAGCAGGAGAGGACAACAAGCCAAACTCCGCTAATGCTTTTAGGGACGGTGATAACCTAAAGGGGACAGCAGCCTTGGCACCTGAAGGTAACCTGCTGGATAAATCAATGAAAATGAACCTGCAGTGCTCTCTGCTCTCCAACAACTACAAACACCTTCAATGTTTAAAAGAAGAAAGAAAAGGCTTTTTACCTCCAAATACTTCAGTGTAGGACAGTGAAATACAGCAACAATGAAGCTGTATACATATATTAGATAGCTCAGAGAAAGATGCAAACACTTCTTATTTGTTGTCATCTCAATTTATAAAGATAAACATGACCATGATTTGCAGTGAAGCCGGGTTAAACACACGCGCACACAAACACCCGGGGGCTACCCACCACTATCACATATGCTCGGCCTGCGAGCAGCTGGGTTTTCTGGACATCATCAAACTTCAGCTGCCGCCTTAAAAGCTTGCCTTAATATGCAAAAAAATTGCAAATTGCAAATCAAAAACACAGCCTCTTTTTCAGTTTCCCCTCAAGTCTCAATATTTTCATTCTAGGAGGTGCACAAATAAGATGATTGCACCAGAAAGAGCAACTGCTGAGGCTGGGAAAAAAAATAAATAAATAACTAAGATCTGAATCTGAAAACATAAAATCTGAAAATTAAAAAAGATATCAAAATATATATATGAAAGTGAAAAATGTATTTAAAAAAAATTACAGAACTGAATCATACACTTATTCTTAGTTTAAATATATTATTGTATTTTTCAAAAGTTCAAGATCAAAATGTTTACTTTCAGTTTCAATTTGTTTGTATTTTTTATTATCAAAACTTCCATAACAGTAAGTTTAATCAGTGTCACGATTATAAGGGGATCCTTGGAAAATAAGTTTGAGAACCCCTGCCTTAAATGAATTAAGGTTACTAGTTTGTAATGTTTTGGTAATAATAAATCACTATTAGGCATAACTCTCAATTTTGACGAAGACTATGCAAACAGCAGGGCCCAGTAACTGCACAATACCTCTCATAGAGTCCTGTTCTCACTGTGAGGGCGTCAGCTCCAAGTACAAACAAAACCCCGGTGACTTGGGATAGTTGACTCACTTGACTTTACACAGTGAGGACAGCAGATCATCTTTACGAAATCTGGCCTCATCTAAAAAGAGTGCAGCGGTGAGCCATGTTTGTCCGAAGTGAATACAGCTGAGGGCGCTCTTATCTGACAATCCAAACACAAAAGGATGTGCATTTCTGTTATTTCAATTTCATTCAGCCTTTATCTAACCAGACAGGTCCATTAAGATGTTTCTGATATGCGAATGATCCGTTCTCACCAGAGACGCTGAAGTTCAAAGATGGCCTCTTTATCTCCTTTCGCTTCTTCGAAACAAATATGACTTTTGTCAATCTGGGGGGAGGAAACTGAAAACAGCCACATTCAGACGCTCTACTCCACGACCCCCATCCTCCAATTCATCTGCTGCTGCCCTCGCCGGCAGTCTTTTTTCTGTTAAGAAAACCTATCAGACATCTGTCTTCTTCTGCCCGCAGGAATAACACACACACACACACACACACACACACACACACAGGGAGATAAGTTAGGGGAGTAAATACGGGGGACACGAAGAGAGGAGCGAGGGAGAGACAGCTGGGGGCAGACCCACATACTGTAGATTAATCCGGGATTATGTACAGTGCACACACGGTAAATAAGCAGAAAGAAGCAAATGTGAAAATAGAGAAGACGGTTCTTTCAATATACTTTATATATATATATATATATATATATACTTTTTTTTCCCTGATCTCTGCAGTGAAACTAATAGCAGTAATGCCCTAAGTGGTTGTTTATGTTGCTGTGTGGCTTTGTACTGCATTGCCCATTTTCCAGAGCAATTTATATTTCTGGTCAATTTGCATTTTCCCAAACAGATCTTCAGTGTTGGTGCATGAGACATTAAACACAATACTTCTGTCGTACGAATGACTTCTTGGAAAGAAAACACCTGCCAATGTAAATGCACATAGCAGACAATAAAGCAAGAAAATGTTCAAATATTCTTTTCACACAATAGCTAATTATATGAAATTGTGTTTTCAGGTAACCCATGAAGTACATCATACAGGCTGCTTCATCCACAGTAGGTTTCTATTAGAGGGGCCACACACTTAGCTCCGTGACCTGATCCCACTGGTCAGAAATATGTTTCTTGTCTTTGGCTTTGATATACCATCACATTTTCCTAATTAACTAAATGTGTCGGCTCTCAGAACTATCAGCACTTACTGTTGTGACACGCTGTCACTCAACACTTTTAAAAGCTGTTTTTATTGGAGGCGCCACGTGGCCCATGTGGTTCCAACATGCAGCATCAGCCTTTAGGAGGTGAAAGTAGCACGCTACAGGTGAAGCTATAGATACAGGATTCTACAGGAAATTACATTTTTTATTCTGCTCATCGGTTCCTAAAGCTCACAGGTCTATTTCATACAGTCTGTGGTCTGGTGCCTTCATGGACCACAGGCCACGTCCACCTTTTACTCAGTTAACTTTAGCTGTTAGCAGCTGTCTGAGTTGTTGCATTGAATGACTTTATGACGCGTTCATGCTCTATTCAGTAAAAATTTGCGTTGGGCAAAAGGTAAATTACAACATTATCATGTTGTGTTCAAGTGTAATCTTGTAAAAATGTAGTTTTTGGCAAGAAACTTGAATAAATACAGGTTATTTAAAAATGTTTTCACAGCAATATAAACAATATATTATATAAATAGCAGGAAATGGAAATACTCAAGTAAAGTACATGCACCTCAACATTGTACATAAGTACAGTACTTGAGTAAATGTAGTCTACTATATTTCACAGCTGGTCATTTTATAAATAACATAAACCAAAATAAACGGTATGAAGTGAATTTACAGATTACATAAACTGTATGAAGTGAATATGAATTGTGTTGCATAAAGGTTTATAAATTACATGTGACCGGTTTTGACTCCCTCAAATAATCGTAATCTAGAATCATTAAGAGCCACTTTGGATCAACAGAATTGTTCAAATCCAAACGGTACCCAACCCTTATTTCCTAGACATGTGTCTATTATTTACTTGATTGTGCCTTTCCCCTTCATCAGAACAGCCAGTAGGAGTCACTACTAAAGAAACACGGGCAAGAACCCACGTTACCTTGCCAGCAGCCAATTGTGTTTGATGTGGCACCCAGCTAAGCCTGAAGCACTGCATCTCGGAACTGAACGTGGGACTTTGAGGGGAGAGTGATTTTTCTCCTGCACTTTGCAAGCACAATCAACACTGGGATTCGTAAAATGCTCCAGGCAGGGGGTGAGAAACATTTTCCATATTTGACCGGTTTGGCAAAACAAGGTTCACAGGACGTGGCCACAGTGAGAAAGATACAGGGAAATAAAGGAAATACCAACAAAAAAAGGGAAATAGAGATGAAGAGCAAGAGGGATGAAAAAAAGATGCAGGATGAGAGTGAGTGGGCAAACAGACACACAGAAAGCATATGAAAAGGAATCTGGGAGAGGAGTGAGCAACAATGAGAAAGGTCATGGCCATAATTGGGGCCATTCATCATGGGACAGTTTTAGGAGTAGGTGTCATGTGCCATCCATTGAAGCACTGTCTCTCTGAGTGGCTGATGATAAGACTGGAGACAGCTTCTGTCCATTCACTGCTGCATAGTGCTTCAAGAGCTGCTCATACATTCTCACAGCAGGCAAAGTAATTATGACCTATTGGTGACTCTCTATACTGATAATATGAAAGCTGGTGGTATGCAACATCAGTAAGGTTAAGTATCATTACGTTTTAAGAATTTCGGCATCGATTTGGAACGGAGGTATGAAATTTTGTGATCGTCAACACCATCAAAACTGTCCTATAATTTTTTGGGAAGATCGGATTTAATGAAGCCTATTCCCTTTAATATCTGCAAAGCCTTTATCAAACCGTATTCTGTGAACTCACTTAAAATTATAATGTGTGATCTCGCTTTCGTTTCTGTATAGAAGCAGCAGGCCTCACTGACGGGGATGAGAACAGAGGGAGGAGAAGCCACTGCTGCGTCCTTGAGGTGGAACAAGTTAATGGATGAAGTTCTAAAACCTTAACACCACATTAATCCTCCATCGCCGTTCAACTCAGCTGAGGACACGGGAGTGAATTCTCCTCCACTACAGTCTCATGCAGTAAAATAGGAGCCTTTGAAGAGCGCGAGACAAAAGACAAAATGAGTGCGGGGACTGCTAAAGTGGAAGAGGAAAAAGGAAAAGAGCAGAGAAAGAGTTAAAAACAAAGAAAAAGGATGAGGCTGAAGCACAAAGAGAGCGTGCAACAATACAGGACAGACTTGACAGACAGTGTTATACGAGTTAACACAGAAATACTTGAGCATTTGCAGTCGCATCATTTACAATATCTGCCTGCTCTCACAGTTTAACCATAGGTGCTGGCCTCATTGTGTCTTGTCTAACAGGAATGTATTATTCACAAAAATCAACACTGTGCAGGATACAGATAGGGTCATTAGCAAGCTGAAATTAATTAGCTTAATAATTTACCTCCGACTGCGAGAGCAGCAGCGCCGCTCTCCTGAGAGGTGATCTTATGCAAGACTCTTCTTGTATATTAAAAAAGGTCATGTGAAAGTCTGCTAAGTAGGTGATGCATTTGCATGGTCTGCAGAAAGGACTAGTTATATGGACTTCAGATGTTTGCATTCAAAAACTTTTTGGGGGGAAAGGACTAGTCAGGGCCAGCTGAGCATACGCTGGTGTTTTGACATTGGCGATGGTCCCGAGTGAGTTTGCACGTGTCGCTGAGGTCTCCACGCTGAGGTCTCCACGCTTGTCGGCCTCCACGCGCGTCGCTGGGGCCTCCACAGTGTGCTGTGTCACACCCTTGAGGAAAGTGATATGGTAATGGCAGGGTTGTGTCATATTAGACACCTACAGTAGATCTATTATGGACAAAAACTTAATATGAGAAATAGCCTATTTGTAGGGCTGTCCTCTAATAAAGAAATTCTCACTGTATGATCGTGTCAACTTATCTAATACTTGATTTAAACGATCTGTAAAAGTGAGTTTCTCCACAAAGAATCATGCAAGAGCATCACTTTAAATCTTATGTTTACCAGAGATGTGCTCATACGTTTATAGGAAATAAGTCATTTAGCTTAAAAAGAGCATAAAAATCTGACTAATCGGCTGAAGAGGGCACAGCCCTAAATGTTTGAGATGTTTTTGTAGCAGAGCTGCAGAGGCTTTTCACAGCAGCCCACACGGGTCCAAGTACAGCCAACACATAAAGCTTCATAACATGGCCTCAGACACACTGGGGTCCACAGCAGGGAGGACGCCATGGGTCCTGCTGTTTTTATCCTTTTTTTAAATTGAGACATGGAGTGGTATTGCAAAAAAAAAAAAAATAAAATAAAATCCTTTCCAAAGGGAAATATTTCAGCATTAAAAAGCAGTATTTTCTCTCTGTGCAGGATGCCCAGACCTGAAACCTCCCAACACTATGGTTCTCCTCAGAAGCCTCATCAATACAAGTGGAAACACACTATTTATGTGCTTCAGTTAATACTACAGCAGAAGCACATTCCTTACATCTGAAGAAGAGGCAGCAAGCACGTCAAGCAAACAGAAGATCTTCATCCTCTCCACAAAATGTGGATGTAAGAGTCCGTGGGCAAGACATCTAACCCAACAGGTTAATTAAAGTATAATAGTCATACCAGCTTGACCATGACCTTGATATAAAGGGTTCAGGTCAGATGTTATAGGTACAAAGCAATACGAGTGAAAACAAGACCTGTTGAAATGCTAGCATTAGAGAAAGCTAAAAAAAGATAAAATAAAAGAGTCACCCTGCTCTGGGGGCTCAGCACCACCTAAACTGTGTGCACCTTAGTTCCACTGTCTGGATATTCATAACGTATCACACATACTAGCGTCGTACATAAACAAATTTACGGAAAAATTTGCTTTTTTTATACAGGAAAAAAGGTTCATGTGAAAACTTCAGGGAGGGAAAGAAAAATGAGGGAAGGGTCTCCTGGTGTGAGGAAGCTAGGAAAGTCTTTCTACAATGAAAGACTTTCTATTGTGACTCCCGTTCTCTCACACACACACACACACACACACAACACACACACACATACACACACTGTCCAAGGTCATTCCAAGCTCCTTGAGAAAAAAAATCCTCTTTATATGCGAGTGAAAATGTTAAAATATTTAAATATTCGAGGTCAAGGTGTGATTTTGCATTCTTCAGATGGTAAACGGCTGTGCCATTTGTAGAGTTTGCTTTGTGCAGTGCACAGACGTAGCAACGAAAGCAAAGCTGAACACCTTTCTGCTATAAATACACACAGGTCCATTCTTCTTTACGCATGTTTCTTTCTGGATTTTTTTTTTATGTAAAGCAACATCAGGGAAGATATTTTAAGACACATCTGAACTTTAAGTAAAGATGGAAGTTTGAGACTTTCCCTACCCAACAAATTGATGCTGCAGCAATGACTTGTTCACTAAAAGTCATTTCTTGTGGATCTTAATATGAGAAGGGATTTTATTTTTTTTATATTTTTTAAAGGAGTAATAATAGCAATTTCAAGGGACTTTAAGAATCCTCATCATTAACATTTTCATTATTATAACCAAATACTTTTAAGCAGACAATCTACAGCTGCTAAATCAAAGCCCCGCTGAATTGATCGATTTTATAGTCTGATAAAACATCAAAAAGTAATAAAAAAAACACCAATCGCGACTTCCCAGGGGCTTTAAAACCCAATTATTTTATCATATTTAACCAATATTAAATGATAAATAAAACATTCTTGCTTGAAAAATGAAACTATTAAATCATTATTATATTATAAAGTCTGTGATTAATTTTCTCTTGATCAACTAATTAATGAATTTCCGAATCGTTGCAGCCTCGGCTTAGAGCGCTATCACGCAAACACTCGCTAACTCGCACTGAGCACGTTCTACAGCTGGGGATGATGGGGGCCACGTTAGTTTTGCAGGTATTTAATCAGAAAACAGTCGCTCAGGGGTGTAAACCATGAATCCAGCTGGAGCTGCATCTCTCGCAATCTCTTACAGAAAGCAAAACCACAAGTAATGCAGCTTAGTTTGTTTTTTTTAGATAAAGTAGTTGACGGAGTAGCAGACATAACTGACAACAGTGTCCAGCTTGTGTCGTCAAAGAGCTCAAGAAAGCAAATACTGTAGGCTGCACGTCAAGTGTATGACTGTGAAGAAGCAGCTTGTTTATCCCTGATCTTTCACTGAAACAATACGTTTGTGTATGAATGTGAATCATGTGTGTTACCGTTTGTGTCTTTCACTTACCAGTGTGCGTTTCAGTAAACAAACACACACGGCCCGGGAAGAGATTTATTTTGTGAATGCAGAATATGTGGCGAGATTAAATTTGGTGTCTACAGCTCTGACCCCGCAAGCAAACACCGAGCTCAGCACAGCAGAGATTGGGGAGCTGCAGTAATCAACTTCCCTCCTCATAATCTCATTAGAAACAGAGCACGATGCCAGTTTTTATATGCTGGAATCTTATAGTCTATATGAAATAACTAAACAGGGCCATCGAGCTGATATGCAGCAGCAGGCGAAGACACACTTCAGCTATTCAGCATATTAAAATCCCCCAAAATCCATGGCTTAGAGCAGAAAATCTGTTCTTATGAAATGTTATGTAAAGCAGACGATTAGTGCATGTTAGGGGTGGGAATCACTAAAGGGCCCACGATACGATATTATCACGATACCAGTTTATCGTGGTTTAAAACATTGTGCGATGCAAAAATCAGAAAAGAACGTCGGAGGTTTTTTTTCCTCAAAACTTGTTTTGAGTCCAGGAAGCACTATGACCCAAACATTTTTTCATACATTTTGATTTATTGCCTTTTTTCAAATGCAAATTTCATTCTGCAGTTTGGCAAAATCTTTGTTTTGACCAATTAACTGCCAATCCCACTGACCTCAGCAGAAGAAGAAAACCAGGGACTGGACAGAAATAGCAAATGTTACCAAAAAGTTTAAAATGTGTATTTGCAAAATTAGTTAATTTGTAAATGAGTTTACAAACAGAACTCAGTAAGGATGCACAATTAATTTCACTGTAAACTGACACTATTACTACCTATACACTATACTATCTTTATGCACAATGACCCATTTCAGAATAATACATATTGTATTATTGAATTATAATTATAGATGCATTAATATTACTTTATTGTTGTAGCTGATAAAGGGGGAGCTTATATTCTTATATATAATATATATACTGCCGAGTACCTTGTGAACTTCACCAAGGGATCAATACATAATAAATTATTTGTTGAATCTGAATCTAAATCTTCAAAGTAACTTAAACCTTCAAACAAACGTATGTGGAGTTAAAAAAAAAAGTACAATATTTGCCTCTTAAATGTAGTATAGTAGATGTATACAGTAGCAGGAAATACTTAAATAAAGTACCTCAAAACTGTACTATAGTCCAGTACTTGATTAAATGTAATGTTACTGTTACTGGTACCATATGATTAGATATAATACACTGTCTGTATCTCTCTGACCTGTAAAAAGGAACCAAAATCCTCTCAGGTACAGATTCTGGGTTTAGGGCACAGCAATGGTCATAAACCTCTCCACCTTCTTAAAAGTTAAGCTAAAGCTCTGTTAGCCCGAAACAAATGTTGCCTTGGATAACCTCCTCACATTAAGCTGTGCGGCACACTCTCTCCACATAGCTACCAAATGTGTTTCTCATGCATGTGGAGTTTGACAAAAGCCTGCGTACCTGGGGCTGCAAACTCAGGAACTCGGTAATCAGCTGTGATTGGTGGAAGTGAGAGGCAACAGGAGAGAGGGGTGGTGATGGAGGGGTGGAGAGGGTGAGAGAGCAAGCTCGTTAAGAGATGAGTAATCTGCCCTCAAGGATTGCTGGATTTCATTAACCCTTCAGCAGAGGATTTCTCTCTCTCTCTCTCTCTCTCTCTCTCTCTCTCTCCCTTTTCTCCTCCTGGCTCTCCACCTCTGTGCAGCCCTCCAGCTCTCAGCCTCTCTCTCTAACCATGTGGATGACTGGCCTGTCAGAAGGCTAACTGCACCACTCAGCTGGAAAATGAATGGCTTTTCATGTGGTGTATTCGCTGCAGTCAGTAAAGCATTGTGGCTCTTACAAAATCCCCAACAGGCAGAATCCTGCAGACAGTGGAAAGCCCACCTATATCTGTGTTGTATGCATGGTCAAATATATCTGTAAGCCTCGTGCCAGGAACAGGCAACTATACAAAGGAGGTTCCATACATTGCAGAGATTTCCTCCCACTGCTCTTGCGTTAAAGAAAAAATATGGAACCAGTACATCAGACTCAACGGTTAAAAATGTTACCGTGTTGCACTGATTCATCAATATCTTTCAATGCACAAGCAACTTGAGTTAATCTCCTTTTCTGCAAGACATAATACATCCAGTACCAACCTTTGAGGTCATCACTTTCTCTGTGCTGAGTGCTCTCAATCTACTTTTTAGCCACACAAGTGGCTAATATCTCATCAATTATCAAATGGATTTCTATTAAATCTGCTACAGACATTCATGGTCTCCCAGGGGGATAAATCCTTCCTGTAACGCTGCCGTAAGGTCATGTCTCGACAACTATCGAATGGACCGCCAACGAGATCTGGCACACGCATTTACGCCCCCCATCAGGATGAATCGTAATAACTCTGGTAATCCTTTAACTTTCCATATAACACATCACATCATTAGTGCAAGGTCATCATCACTTTAGCGTGTCCAAATCACACTGGGGATCAAGATAAAGTCAGGTAACAGATTAAACAGCTGCCAAATATGACAGAGGCAACTAAGTAACAGAGATACATCAGACCTGAAAATGTCCTGCAGCGTCTGGCTCTTTGCCTTGTGCTTGTTTGTGTGACAGTGACACAGCTTCACCTTTGTATTGTTGGGTACCATCATCAATAAATGGCATTTTAACTATGAGGACAAAAAAGCATGTTGTTCATCCAGCGTTGTCTGAAGTCAGCTGACCTGTACATCTTTGGCCAGCTGTGTTTTCCTCGTACTTCTGCGTAGATTATGTTTATCAAATCGACCGACCCATCGCAGGAACACCTCTCAGTTTATGTTAAGTTTTATGAATACTTATCTTATGCCTCTTACGTTAAGAAGCTTTACGCTCTTGGCTTTTTCAATACATCCCCTCCTTATCATAAAGCCTACAAATCTTTTCATTATAAGCCAGCGGCTGTGCACGATTTCTCTCAGGTCTTTCGTAGAGCGTGAGTGAGTGACCCCTTGACTCAAGACTGCAGGTAAATCAGGCACCTCAGAGTCTGACTTCATCAAGATAGTACCACTGTGCTCCAGCGTATGCATTTTTAATTTGTGTGAGTGAGTCGGAGGGAAGGAAGGAGCCAGACAGAGAAAGAGAGGATGTGAGTGATTTCTCTCCAGACATGCCTCACATCCCATCAGCTCTTTAACTTTCTCACCCTTATCACGGACCACACAGAGCGTCAAATATAAGCCTGGCCTCGGTACCAGGGCAGCGCACAAAACCACTAAGCATTAGAAATAAACAGAGGGATGTTTTCATAGTGCATGTGAGGGCAGTGACGGCCTGAGGATACAGTGAATAAAATACTGATATCAGTTCATTTGCATTTCCAGCTGCACACTGAAGTCAAACCGTCAGCGTCTTCATATTGAGAGGTTGTGATATTCATCATTTTATTACCAAGAGTAAAATGACAATTTCTTCCTGGATCTAATGTTGAACGCTTTACCTCCGTTTTTTAACGTTTTGTTCTCCCACTCTCGTGAACGCAACATCTCAGGAACGTCAGGAGGGAATTTCTTCAAATTTGGCAAAATCTTCCACTTGGACTCAAAGACTGATTCGAAATTTGGTGGTCAAAGGTCAAAGGTCAAAGGTCAAAGGTCGCCTCATGAAACACTCTTTTGGCCATAACTATACAATTTCACACAAAGGATAGGATTAAATGATCAAGTGATGACATTTTGGATAGAAATGGATTTAATCTGCAACTGCGAGGCGGATATACATTTATTTTTTTATAAATCTTCTATCTTTTGGCAATCGGATCGGATCTGTAACCCCGGTGGAATCATGATATGAGTATCTAATAATGAGTCAGTTAAAATCACATGGCTGATGGCTCATCTGATGTATGAAGAGCAGGAGTCCTGTTTTTAAAATAACAAATACTGTTTATTTATATTATTATTATACTGTATGCATAAGTATGGTTCTTTACCAGAGACCCTAGATCAGCAGTGTAGCTCTTTTAATTGCATCTTAACCTCACAGGTAAATATTAAAAGTGTAGTGTACGTAGATGCACTTTGGATGCACTCATGATGTTTTCAGGACTGAAAACGTGTTTCTGGATTGTGCATGACACCCATTAACTTTTGTGTTTGCATGACTGTGTAGTAAAGTTTGACTTGTAATAGTTTATCTTTAATGTCTCTATTGACCTATTACATTACTTTGAATGTGTGTGGGGGAAAGGGCGGGAAGGATGAGCATGTTGCTTTTTAAACATAAAAGATTTATGATTGCGTGAAACAAATGTGTCATCAAAAATACATTCGAAAATTCAGCCTGAAAGCAGCGTGTCTTAAAAACTCAACTTTTACATCATGGCCTCTGATTCGAATGGTCTCCACATGAGATGTAGATGGTGTGTGCACTCAGGGTGACCTTGAGTGGCTCAGGGTTGTGTGTTCTGTGGTTCACAGAGACATCGCTAAAGGTAATAGCTCACTGTGGGAGTTACACCACAACCCCTCACTGAGGCACTCAAGATGAGCGATAATACAGACAGATGCAGTCTATAAGATACCAGCCATTCAGTTAACATGCTGAGCTCCTGCAATGATGTACGCTGCGGGAAAACAGGTGCTGCCTGGAATTTATTGTTTAGAGAAGACAAGGCAGCTAAGAAGAGCCTGAACGCACCTCTTTGTTACCTTGTATATCTAGCCTATTGGAAATGTTTTTTATCATTCAAAAGACTTAATGGAGCCACATCTGTAATAAAATATATTCAAAACTTAATACAACTGTCACATTGACACAGAAGTCACGTTGTGGACTTAAAAATGCTTTTATTTTGAAGGGACCACTTGCCTTTTGAGTGATCACACATTCCAGGTGACTGTCTTTAGTCCATCAGTCACACTAGCTCAGCTTGAGCCGGTCTATGAATAAATTGTTACGCTTTTTCAAAGCAAGTATGCATCTCCATCTGTGTGGTGCAGTAACGTAAAGACACTCAAACCATCACTTAGTGTGCGTTACATAGAGGATCTCCCATCTCCGCCGTACGGACGCTGTGGTGTTGCAGAGCGTGCAGAAATGTGTCGACTAAAGTCCATTTAAAAATGCATTAACTTGATCATTTTGTCGTAAAGCTATCTACAATGTTGTACTGTCATTGCTATATATGTATTACTGTATGGCTCTTATGTAAACAGACTACATATATAACTTTAACATTGAGTCACTTTGACAGTAAAAGGTTGCTCACGTCCACCAGCCTTTTGAATATTCAGTTTTCTGATGCAGAGGTCTTTGCATCTATATGTCTTGCTGTCCACCTGTGTTTTCCAGAGGACATCAGAGAGTTCCTCAGACGCGGGCAGTCAAACGGACGCTCCTCTTTCCTCCTCCACCGTTCCAACGCAGGCCGACCGCCTGCTTTGGCCTCTGCACTCCCAGGCCTTGTGGTTTGCTCCCTCAAGGCCTGTAATGAAACACAGAAGGTAAGGAAGGAAATGTCAGAGCGCTGATGGGGAATTGTGATGTAACCACAGAGAAAGGTCAGAAGGAGGTAGGAAGGAGGGAAGAAATCCAATATTATTAAATACGTATAGTGAGGAGCGGAGATTGGCTGTCGACCGAAGTAAAACTAAGGAGAGAATCACAGATATTGTAGTCAAAGGTTACGGGATCATATTTGCCTCATTTCAACCCATAAAACCTCATTTCTACACACTCAACATCTTGTTTTTCGTGCCTTAGACACTCGTTTGACGACCACAGTTTGTCTCTGCAGCACTAATTAACACGTCTGTCTGCTTTGCTTCATCTCAACTTCCTGGAGTCTCAGCTGGACGTCAAAAGGATGAAACAACTCAAACCTGTCTCTATTAGAGGTGTTACCTTTGGACGGAGCCAGACCGGCTGTCACACCCCGTTTCCAGTCTTTATGCTAAGCTAAGCTAACCTTCATTTTTAGCGCACAGACATGAGAGCGGTTTTTGATTATTTGTCGTTTTGGACACTAAATTTTAACCATATAGTTCGGAGTTATTTTACCAAACATGGCTATGTCTGACGGACAAACTTCACCAGGTACTCCAGTTATTCCAGGTTTAAATTAGGGCTCTCTGTCATGTCACGCCTGTCACTTTCAATACCTCCGTATGTATACATTAAAGATTTACCTCACAGCCTGTCTGAGGCTCATACAGCCACATTCTGCTGCTGACAACATGTATCGGCTCAATTACTTTGGACATAGAGCTCCGGATCAGCTTCCCTCGATCAATGGAAGCCCCTCATTACAGCCAGAGGTGAAGCAACCTTCCTTGTTTGATGGGAGATTTGTCTATGCATAAAACACCCTAAATTTTCCACAGACGTATTTTTATTCATGAGAAAAGTTAATTTGGTTCAAGTGCTACCTCTATATTTCCATGTCATTCCGTGCTCCCCTGAAGCAGTTCCCATGACTTATTTATTCATGTTTTGAGCAAGCTGTGACACCTGCAGACGAGTCCAAGGACAATGTCTCATTAAATAGTCATGTGTAATGTCAAAAGGGACAAATGCGATTCCTCAAGGACACCCGCAGTTTTAGGATAAACGTGTGTTTATCCATGACAGAGGAGTAAGAGGTGTATTTTATATATGTTGATGGATATAACAGGACAAATGCATGTTTCTAATCACACTTCATTTGTAGAGGCTGAAATATTAATGCTGTATCGCTGCTTTGGGTCATTACAAATGCACATAATGCAAAAGACATTTCCTTTCTTTCTGACACTGGGGATCTCTCAAACAAAACAGGCCGAATTATCCGCAGAGGTCTGCAAAACAAACGAACCCCGAAAACACTGAACAGAGCAGTTTGTGGTTTTTGTTTTGTTTCTCCGATGCTGTTCGACTGCTGATGATTCAAATCCTTCATCCAGCTCAAATATATAGTTCGAAACAGGGGATACGGTGCCATTACAGGTTACACCGACTGAAATGACAGATTTCTCCGGATTAAAACTAGTTACAACGAAAATGTTTGACATTTTAATGCTACATATTATACGTTTAAGATGTCGGAGAGGTTTGTGAAAGACCGGAGTTGCAGTGAGGGCACAGCCCGTACATGTGGATAAGCGTAGCATCTTTGTTTATGTCTTCACTGGGGCTGATATCACTATCACCGGGCAGCGTCTTGCACAGAGTGAGGATTTGTGCATTGACGTGAGGATGGAGTCCCATTGGTCAGAAGGTTGTGCGTGCCCCAAATCATGTTCCCAGGCTGCTTTAATCCTTTCCAGAGGTGGACACGTTGTTTTCTGTACAGTATTGACAATGCACCATCTAGATGGGTCAAAAGAAAGACATTTTGTCAACAGGGATGAAGAGGATATTTTAAGATTCCAATACTACACATGCACACACACACACACACATGCACACACATGCACACACGCATACAGATGTCCTTGAATAAAGGATAAAGACATCTGACAAGGTGTCCGGTTACAGGCCAGCAGAATGTCCTCTCTGGTGACAGTTAATGGAAACAGTCTCACACGCTCTTCCGACCTCCTTAACAACTTTCTCCTCCTCTGAGACTTACACTTCTGGGGTCTTTGAAAGTTAAAATTCACATGCAATTCAATGCCAAAAGTCAAGTTTTTTTACCTAGAACACAGTATTTACTGTAACGGTGGAGTGAAGACTTTCGCAAAGGATGAACTGAAGCCCGGGCTCGGGAGACCGTAAAAAAAGTTTTATTTTAAGAGAGTAAAAATGTGAATTAATAAACAGGGGCTATAATTTAAAAAAAAATACAACCAATGCATTTTTAAGGTTCCTTCAGGGAAAATAGAGAAGGAGCTAATGAAAAAACTACATCAATACGCTGAATGAATGAAATGAATCAGTGTCATCTCCATATTCTGTCTGCCTCCATTCATTTTAATGAGCCATTATTAGTGTAAAATAGTACAAAATCATAAAATGAAACACCAATTAAATATATATATATATTAAATATATAATTATATATGTGATAATTATCATATTAGCAGGAGCATAAAAGAAATCTTTTTTTTTGAACATGCTCTATGTGAACCTTTTTAAAAACCTACGCTGATAATGTGATAATTGTAATAATTATAATACAGTATATGGACCATGAATATGAGTGTAACGCTGACCAGAAGCAACAAAAAAAAAAAAGCAATCTGCAGTTTGATTCCTTGTGTCACATGGTGACGGACTTCACTGTGGCTGAGGATCTTGTCTCTGTCACTGGCTGCGTTCTTGAACACCTAGTGCAGTGTCTCCCAGCAGGAACTCACAACAGTGAGCTGCAAGAAAGTGTCAAGAGATGGTACACAGGGAGGAGGTTAGTGCTGCTGAGGAAGACGGATGTTTCTGTAGCCTAGATCAGGGGATCTCAAACCTTTTCACTTAACCAATAAAAACACACTCACAGACCACCTGACTCCCCAAATATCCATAAACAACAGGCCTGCTGACCTCCAACAGTATATTACACATTAATATTGAGCTTTATGTGACCTTCTCTACATTAAATCAACAATACAAATACAACAAGGATTCTACAAGTATTTAATTCATATGTGATCTAAATGGTAAATGCTGATAGATTTTACGCATCATATGAAACGTAGACTACATTTATTACTGAGTTTATGTCCGAGCAAACAGAGCCGCAACTTACTTTTGAAAATTAAGGTTTTTTTGACATCCAAGCTTTTTTCATGTAAATATTTCATGAAATATTTTTTCACAGCCAAGCTTTTTTAGTTTTTTTTGACATTCAACCTTTTTTCATGAAAATCAATTATTTTTTCATCCAAGCTTTTTTCATGAAAATTAAGTTTTTTTTTTTAAATATATTTTTTTTCCATGAAAATTAAGTATTTTGACATCCAAGCTTTTTTCAAAAAAAAAAAGTTTTTTTTCATATCCAAGATTTTTTCAAGAACTTATTTTTTTTTTCACAACCAACCTTTTTTCATGAAAATTAAGTTTTTTTTAAATATTTTTTTTTCCATAAAAATTAAGTTTTTTCTTACATTCAAGCTTTTTTCAAGAAAATTAAGTTTTTTTTTCACATCCAATCTTTTTCATGAAAATTAAGTTTTTTTAAATACATTTTTTTCCATGAAAGTTAAGTTGTTTTTCACATTCAAGTTTTTTTCATGAAAATTAGGTATTTTTCACATCCAAGAGTAAGACTGGTCTAGATCTACATGGCCCAACATGTACATGTAAGTTATTATCACCACTAACAACAACATAGCCTGTGACCTTGTTCTCAAACTAAATCTGCTTTTCTTTTTTTTCTTCCTCACAGTGTACGTCCCACAACACAGTGTGTATTTTGTTTCCTGTAAGCGGACATATTGTTTCCGTGAAGGGAAAATCCCCGGACGTGTCTGAGCACGAACGGGCCGACACTGCGAGCGTCTTTCTGAGCCAGATGGAGCGCAGCATAGTGAGCCTCCGCTCAGCTCCCAGGGTTCTCTGAGGCTTCTCAAAGAGCGCCGCTCTAGTTAATTACCACGCAAACTGCGAATGTTGGGGATGTGCAGAGCTTAAAACGGGATCACCTGCAAAGAGCTCCCGTCACCTGGGGATCTGAAGACAGAAACAAACATGCTTTGTTCATTTCCAGAAGGAATCGCGTTAGCTGACCATAAAGAAAGAAAATCAGTGGTATTTTCAGTGTAACATTATGTAACCAGCAATTACAGAAAAGGCCTGAGGTCAGATGGTACATTGAGGTTTTTCTTATTACAGTAGCACAGTTTGAGCCCCCCCCTCATCTCGACAGAGTTACCTGTGACCTTTTCAGTCCCTATGTAGTGGAGAGAGGAGACAGGGTGATTATGCTCAATAAAGGCTGCTGACAGACGAGGGGCAACGCTATTACATCTGACAGCCGCATGTTCTGACAGCAGAAATCCTGAACCTTATTACACCAGGACTCTGGACTCTCCCTGACCCGATGACGCAAAAAAAAACCCCAAAAAAAACACGACTGATCACGAGCGAGTCCACCGTGTTCAATGTGCTCTTGTTGAACGTATCAGCTGAGTTGTGCTCCAGGTCAAAGGACCGCTCAAGAGGCAGCGAAACAATCATCAGTGAGCGAAAAGGAGGATGTGGAGTGGTCGTCCACCAGTCCGAGGGTCGGCGGTTCGATCCCCGGCCTCTGCATGTGGCACCTGACTCTGTGTGACTCAAGATTGGAAAAGCGCTGTATAAATCCGTCCATTTACCGTTACCAACTGCTGCCTCCGGTGAACGTTGACAGCACCTTGTTGCTTCTCACACTTCAGAGGCACAATCCTGATTTAAATTGACAGGATAGATCATGCCGCTCATATGCAGTAATTAGTGAGTAAATGTTCCAGCGACAAGGCTGACATTGAGAAACATGAAGGAGAAATCTTCAGCTCTGTCAATCAGAAATCTAATTTATCGCGAATGAATTTGTGTGTCCAATGACTGAGAAAATAACTTTAATCACCACTAATCTCCGCTTACTTATCTACGGTAACAGTAACTGTTCAGAGGACAAAGTGCGGGTATTTTAATTATAAATGGACCATAGCAAGGGAGAAGCTGCTGTTATTCTGTGTTGTTAGGGTTAAACCTTTTCTTTAATAGAACAGAAAGCTGCAGGAATAATGAAGGACTCCCAGGTGTGGCTCGGTCTACATGCGTGTGTTTTTTGGAAAAAGCTCGACTTGCTGCTAATGCCGACTCTGGGCGTAGCACTTAAAGGATGAGGGTATTTTACAGTATATAGAACACAATTAACAGAGAGAACTACTTCCTGGTTAGCTTCTGTTGGGCTATAGTAGCTGCTCTGCTGTATGTTCTCATCCTTTTCTTCTCTCATTGGTTTTCCTCGGTCATAATACTGTTCATATTCGAAGATGAATTGGTATTCACTACCGTAGTGGGCAGTAATATTGGAGCCTCTTGTCATTTTAAATCCGGATAAAAGAATGATTGTTTTGTTGGCGTGCAATACCGAAAAATAAATGTTGAGTCTCTCAAATATTCTGTTGCACAATAATGACAGTGTTGTATGAATGCAACATTCACAGCAAACCCACAACAATTGGCAGCCGATAAACTAGTCAGTATGCCAGTGATTTGTAAATCATTTTGTCTCCTGGTCTGGTTATGATAATCAGGCAGATGTTCAGTTTCATTCCAAAACTCTTCAAACAGAAGTTTCCTTTGGATTTAAAACTATGAGGACATCATCGCTGCCTTACATCTTGACATTGACCTTCATCACTGACACAAAACTGTCGAATAACTCAACCTGGCTTTTGTTTAATTTAAAAGACAAGTACAACATAATGTAATTAAAATATTCCAAATAGAAAAGGTTCTTTGCTTCCGAAAGAAAATAAACGCTAATCATGTTTCGTGTGATTTCTATTCATCATGCACCACATACATCATCTCAATAAGACTTCCTTTCTTTGAAATGCGTGTCCCACAGTGCTTAATATCTACTGTATGCATTAAATATGAATCATTTTCACACACACACACACACACAGACAGCGTCAGATGAATCGATAACACGGTGCTGTGAGATCATCCCTGTGTGCTGAAGATGTGCAGAAGATGTGCAATGAATTCCATCTTCCATCTCATATCTTCCCAACAACCTGTGGAGTTTATGGGCTTCACGATGAGCCCAGCTGGGCCCGCGCAGGTAGAAGGCAGAGCTAAATGTCACGGCTGAAAGGCTCCTTCAGTTTCACTGCTGAGACAGGATTATGATGCTTGTTTTGAAATAATAAAAAAAAAGGATATTGTATTGTACGGAGGCAGCGTGTCGCTTCACTTAGAGGTATTATCCAGGTCAAATCTTTCAGTATATGCTGACACTTCGGATTAAAAATAGTGTGGGGTTTGGTGATCTGTCAACATGTGTTCAATGCTCAGTGATCTCATCTCTTTGTTCCTCTCAGAGGGTTAGACATGTGGGGAGGGAAGCTAATGTGAAGGGGCATCCATCCAGAAGCCATGACATTTTCAAAAAGGAAAGTCTGTGGTTTTTCTGAAAAGAGATAGAACAATCTCCAACATCCTCTTTGCCTCTAATGTTTAGATTAGTTCCAAGGCATGCTGCTCAAACAGGTCGGTCCTTTCATTTTTTAATAGCCAGGTCAGGGGGAAACAGAGAAACTGTGCAACCTTTTAAATCCAATTCCCTGTTTTACACTCCTGGCAATATACATACGGATCTATAACACATTCAACAATGATCAACTATATCTGTATATAGTGTTATATGTGTGTTGTATCTCTAAGTGTTGTGATCAGCACGTGTCATATTCCGTTATTGCAATAGCATTGAAGTGGCTCCCCGCGCGCAGAGCACTCCGCCTTTAAAAGTTGAGCTATGGCGACACCGCGTGGACAGAGAAGGTAACAGGAGACTCGAGGCAAACCAGACTATTTAGGATGTTTCTTCTTCTTCCTTTCTTCCAGGCATCTTATCTATTTGTGTCTCTGACCTCATTCTCAACGGATGAGACAGTTTGGTCAGTTGTTTCTTCTGCGCGCCAGCAGGATGTAACCAAACTCTTCCCTCAACATCTGGGTGCAAGATGCACGAGCAGATGAGCCGCGTCTTCGCTCCTGTCACATTCATCTTTCTTGTTTTTATTCTTCACTTCACATTCCTTTCTGCTCCCCCCACTCGCTGTTTCTTCCTTATTTGGCATCGAACCATCCAAATCAGTTTTCAGCTGCACAGTAAAGCAGAAGACACATTTCTGCCGCTCTTATGCACCGAGAGTGGGATCAATTACACACAATTATAAGGTTCATTGAAACCGCTTCGCTCAGTAATGCAAAATCGGAAAACTACCATAACTCTCACACAAACTTAGTTTTGAAATAGTTTCAGATTTTGGGAAATACCATTAATCGCTTTCTTGCCAAGATGAGACTCTTGGTCACGTGAGTTGTGTTTCATCTTCTCATCAAACTTTCTCATCATATGTTCTGAAAGAAATGTAAGTAAGCCCATTTCCCCAAAGGCCTAACTATTCCTTTTTAATATGAAACAAATAACATCAGGTGCATTTTTGGACTCCCGAGTGCAGCATTTCCACGCATTCTCTGCTTACTTTACCCCTTAATTCAGTTTCATATTGGACATTTCCAAACATGAGCACATCAAAAGAGGCCATATGCTCTCAGCAAAAACGATATCTTGTTTGCTTGTTCTGCGATGTTTTCTCGTATTCCACTCTGAGCAGTAACAGGTGTGCAGACAGTGGGACTTTACGCACAGAGCCACTGACATCCGTGCTGCAGGCCGACTGCCTTGTTCCCGACAAACCAGCTCCTCCTGGACCTCCAGACACTTCCTGTCCCCAGGGGATCCAGCGTCTCGTGTGTGTGCGACTGTAATTTTATTACAATAGTGATGTGCACTCAATCCTCAGGGATTTGGTAAACAGAGATTCTGGAGTCTTAGGTTGTGAAGGGCAGCCGCAGACGCCGCAGACCCCCCCCCTCTCCATTCCAGCCCACATTTCATTATGACAGGAATCTTAAATCATATGAAGGCTTTAGGCGATCTGGACATGATCAGAGGAAATAGTTTGTATTTCAGAAAGAAATATCACTGAGGATGTCCTCACATCATCCATCCTCAGGTCTGGAAGACACATTATCTTCAGTGCTTTACATTTCAACTACTTTTAATTTAATGTCTGGATTTTCCTAATAATGGACCAATACTTTCCTCCAAAGTGTTCTCTAACTATTTACGGAGAAAATGTTAAATATTCCTAAACAGCTAAACATAGTCAACATATATAAGTCATAGTTAGAATTTCCCCTATAACCAAGGAATGTAATGTGACATTATTACTAAATTAGGAACCTATAAAAGCCTTAACCTAATTATTTCTTGTGTTTCTTCTGTTTAAGTCACAGTGATGTGCTTGTGTCATCTTTCAGCATCAAGAACTGTTTAGTTCAAGTTCAGTTTGTACTGCATGTAATATAATTGGAGAACGTTTCCTCACGTCACGATGACAAAACTGTGCCGAACTCATTGCAACTTAGAAGAGAAAAGACCAAAAATGTGTCCTTTGTGTGCACACAACAGCATATCATGCCTGTACTGATTTAGCAGTGGTTATATAATGTATATACTCATTACAAAAGTTCTATTTTAAGATTGTTTTTGGTCTTATCTGCCCGGCTACTATAGGACGCTTATGCCTAACCTCTCCTCAAATGTTTTCTGAAGGTTTGAATCGTGCAGGATTGTTTCACCGTCAATTAAGCCAGAGGCAGAAAGAATGTGCACGGGTCCTGGTCCATTTCACACATATGTTACACACATATGTTTAAAGTGCTCTCTCCAAGAGGCCCGGGACCCCCTGCTCGGGGGGGCGGAGCCAGGAGAAAAAGAGAGTAAGGCAGAGATAGTGAGTAAATAAGGAGTCTGATCAGAAGCCAGTATTGGCACCGCTCTCCGCCCAAGCCGGACCTCAAGCGCGCTGGCCCTTGGCGGGTGGATAGACAGGCGGTTCTGGGACTTCGAGGAGGAAGAGCGGCCAGCTGGAGCGGTAACAGAGTGGTATTGTGAGATGACTGACGCCACAGTGGAGCAGAGACACAGGCTGCCGGGGTGGCCTCTTTTCTGGGGCCCCACAGGGCCCCTCTGTGCTGATGCACTGCTGGAAGTGGGTCAGACACAAGAGCACAGTGGAGAGCGATCGGAGAGTGTACGCTCAGCAGAGGTCCAAAACAAAGAGGCATCTAAACAGTGACGCTTGTGTACAGTGAGCTGGAAGAGACGGGGGCAGACGGCTTTGTTGACAGTGTTTTGAAACTTCCAGAGCAGCGATGAAGGCGCTCAGATCCTCCCATGTTGCATCTGTTTAATGCAGACTATTACTCAAATTAGGAAAGAGCAGCCCGGTGCACAATAATGTCCATTTGGTGCATCAGTGTACACACAATCCCGCCTGTACCTTTTTTCTTTTTTTACCCTAAATCAATTTTTTACACCAATGATGTAACAGCAGAACGATCAGTTCCCCTCCTGACATATACAAAGCAATGTGCAACGAGTTGGACTGTTTATGTCAACATGAAAAGGCCTCTTTTTTCTTTTAAACCTTCAAAGCAAGACACTGTAGCTCTTCTTGCCAGAGGGAGGCAGTGTTCTCATTCAATGCACATTAACATTCTTCACAGCATCCATTTTGCCTTCAATTCTGTGCAGCTCTTAAGCTGCAAAATGATCGCCAGCCACAGAAGCAGAGAGCAGCTAGTTATCTTGTTATTGATGTGGGCACTTTGAAGAGACGAGGTTCTGCCACATTCTGGCAGACGAGAGGCCGGAGCACAACAACACAATAAAAGAAAGATCTGAGAAGACAGAGGAATGTGAAGAATGGGAGACTGCAAACCTCCTCCAGAGGACAGACAAAGGCAGTGTCACACTTAAACCTGAAATGTGCCTGGAAAATACCATAAAGTTATATTTATGAGTTTGTTCAGGGAAATTGTGACCACACGCAGCAGAGGAGCGATTGCACCAGAAGTGTGACACGTTCAAAGCTGCTGGTACATTTCAACCCCACCTACAGCATGAAACAGAGAATGAATAGCCTTTTTGTTAGATTACGGTTTTTAAAAAATCGCGTCGAAAACATTTCTTAAAGCACACGCGGGATTTAATACCTCGAATATCTTCAGGAAAGTCACATTCCAGTCGGCTGGAACATGTGTGGCTCTGCTTTACATCTGTCCTGGCACCCTGTCAGAGCATCATCTGGTTACCCATTCTGAAACTGAACATGCTTTGTGTTCGTCCTCCCACACGCAGCCGCAGCAGGGAATCCAGTTTGTTCAAATCGAGCAATTGTTAAAAGAATAAAAACTTCTTCTACCCGGGATCCGGTGGCAGAGAACGAGCCGTGAGATGCGGAGACAAAACAGACCACACCGTCGTGCGCTTGGTCTTGGTAAATACTTTATATGCAATTGTTTCTTGATCTTTGCAAACACTGTATATAAAACACTTAAGGTAACATTTTTTCAAACATTTAAAGCGCGTCTGAGCTTTCAGACAGACATGACAGTAATCTACAGCTTTATAAACACCCCCCCCCCTCTCTGGCCTGTCCATACACACCCCTCGCCCCACACCACCACATACAACCCCGTCCAAACCCACACACACACACACACACACGTACGCACACACAGCCACCGCTATCAGGCTCTCCACTTATTATTCACAGTAGGTTTTATAACACTGTTTCTGTATCGTAAGATGGTTCTCAACATTTTTTTATTATTTAAAATAGCTATCAACATTTATGCTGTAATATTTGGAAAGTGATACATTTGTATTTACATAAGCTTATTGAGCAAGACTCAAATACAATGTGTGTGTACATGTGTATAATTGTATGTAGGTGTGTGTGTGTGTGTGTGTGTGTGTGTGTGTGTGTGGACCAGAGCCACTGACAGAAGTGTATTTCCACCGACAGCGTCCGGTCTGTTCAACACAGTCCAGTTAGAAAAGGAGGAGAAGGGTCGTGGAGCTCCGGTGAGTTTTTTGCCCCACAATGTCGCCTGGATGCAGAGCAGCAGAGCGAGACTGGTCACTGCCCCTTCACAGCTCGTCTGTGGCAACATGAGGAGATCACGGGAGACTGAAGTGACCGGAGATGACGGAGGCGCTCGCAGCACGCTGGACTCATCATACATTCAGCAGAGGCCAGGAGGCTGTTTCAGGCTCCTACAACCTCAGCGACTGTTTTCATTTCATACCAGATAAAAGTAAGAAAACGTGGCAAAGGGGTCACAGTACCATGTCTTGATTTTAAAACGCTCCCTTAAGCATCAAAAACGGATGCCGGGGAAGTCTCAACTTCCAGCGAATCATTCACATCACGCTCCGTTATCCTCCTCCTCGCTTACCTTTTCTCATTCACACACAGAGATGCGAGCACTCACGTGTACATTCATATACACTAAGTACAGAAGTAAGCAATTACACACACACACACAGACACACACAAAGAAAAAAAAAAAAAAAACCCACACACACAGGGACCTGGGTAAGAGACCAAACTAATGTGAGAGGAAAGTGAGGCACATAATCTGACAGGCAAAATCCAGCCTGAATTTTGGTATACTCAAAACAGAAGTGGATGATTAAGGTGTCGCAGACAGGCCCGGGCGTTCAGCCCAGTGAGAACTTTTAAAATGCAACATCTACAGTATGTAGCACCTATATTCTCCCAGGTGGCGTATGCATACTGAATCTTTAAAGTACCTATTAAGCGGAGACAGCGGTAGAAGCTCTGGCTCGGCCCACATGAGTAACAGCTATGCCGGCGAGAAAATATTGGGGTTTGAGTAAGGTACCATAGTCATGATATGAATGGTGCTGTAAGGCTTAGCTTTTCTTTCACATCCTCATTTGCTTTTACCAAGGTCGAAGGCATTGTTACAGAGATCCACATAATTAAACATTTAAAGAATCTATGTGCTCCAACAGTCTCATAAACTCTGGGTCGGGACCCCGAAACAGGTCACAGGCCTATTTCTGCTGGATCCCTACATGGCAAGAGTAGCAATAGGTTGTCATGAGCTGGGGTCAGAAGAACAGGGACTAAACGTTGTTGTTTCCTGGGTGAAAAAGCTTAAGAACCACAAACAGAGTCTCTGCTGAGTGCAAGAGCAACAGTGGTTGAAAATGGAAATGGGAATGTCGAGTGAATCTCTTGAGGGCGTTTACAGAGGTCCTTGAAAGCCCCCTGTTGGTCTTTTGAGGGCCACTTATTCAAAGTGGCAGCACTTTGCTATCCCTGTGTGTAAATGTCGGTCTTTTGTAACTCCTTTTTCCATCTACCTTCCCTTTACAGTATTTAAAAGCTACTTCATTATCCTGGGCGTGTTGGTTCACAGGGTCAGTTAATTTCGTTCCAAATTGATAACAGAAAGAGACAGTAGGGGGAGAATGAGAGAGCAGGTAATCTGTCCATCCTTCCAGTCACCCCTCGCTTTGTTAGGATGGGCATCGGGAGATTACGCGAGTTTCAGCTCAACCGTCGTCTGGGGTCGAATCTTCAGGGGAGGACGAGTCCTCGGCAAAGTCGTCCGATGAGCCGCTCTTGTGGATGCGGCCATCGCTGCGCATGCTGTGGAAAGTCTTGCGGAAAGCCTCCATCATCGAGTGTGCCAGCTTCTTGGCCTCCAGCTTGCTCTCGCACTCCACGGCGTGGCAGTCCATCTGGAAGGTAAGGTCGTCGTTGATCTCCCGGTAGATCCAGGCAAATACGTTGGGTCTGACGCTGTGGTCGGCCGTGCAGTAGGCGATCCGCGCCACCTGGTAGGTGTCCATGGTTACTGAGGCCTCGCCGTGCTCATCCAGGTGGTGAAGACGCACCTGGAAGGGCCGGATCTCCAGCAGAGAGTTGCCCTGCTGCTGGGCACGACGCTCCACCAGACCCACCACCGCCGACTCTGTGCAGCCAGACAGGAACTGGGTCCCGGAGATAGTCACCTTACCCAGGTAGGCCACCTGGAGGAAGACACACACACACAGATGATATTAGATCTTCTTCCACAACGCCACGTAAAAACAAACACGAATATGCAGTTGGCTACAAATACACCACTGCAGTTTTTCACCAGATGTACAAAATCAGCTGCAAAAAAGGGAAACATAACAGGGATACGATCCAACACCTCTTAAAAATATTGAAAGTGACTCCCTGTCATAACGAAAGAGTCCTATAATTAGGATGATCTATAAAGCACTTTCCTTTACAAAGTTACAAGGATAAGACACAAGGACAAGGAAAAACATCAGCTGTCAAAAGTGGGGAGACAAAACCAGACAAGATATAATACATTTTTACTTGGACTTATAAAATAATACAAAAAAGAAAAACAATTTAAAAAGATGTTCGGGGCAGATAGTTTACAGATTTATACAGATACAGATTTCAGATCGGGAAGAAGCCTGAGAACCAGTTCCCAAGTAAATACATTCAATAATGTCCTTAATAATAATAATAATAATAATAATAATAATGAAAAGATGCCTATATAATGAATATATACTCTTGCACAAATGGAACTAAAATCTGTCCTGATGCAGGTAACATAGTAAAAAGGCGATTTTGAACATTGACTTTGGTTTGAGAATACTTAAAAGCATCCTCAAAAAGAAAACTTAAAAAAAGGGACAAAGGATCAGAGCTCCTGGCTGACAATATCTGCAGAAATGAGGCGTGCATTAGGTCGAGGAAGGATCAGAATCGTGTGCAGACCTTCACCTCTCTGAAGCCCTAAAAGCCCTCTGATTGGCCAAAAGGGGAAATGCACCAAACTGCTCTCAATTCTTAATCAGGAGCCAACAGGTAGATCTGAATAAACCAATCAACTCCGTGACGTTCAGCTCTAATGAAGCGGGAACAAAGAAATAAAGAAATAGCACCGGAGAATGAGGGACTGCCACACATTACAGACGTAGTAACACGTCTAATCTTAATCAGCAGCGTTTCAAAGTCCCCTCCCGTCACTAGCAGAGGTGATGACAGGCTTTTCTAATT
>CALSBV010010348.1:960994-991139 GCA_943590825.1 Bovichtus diacanthus | reverse complement strand
GGGGGGGGGGGGGGGGGGGGGGGGGGGGGGGGCTATTTCCCAAAGAGAGAGAGAAAAAAGCTGTGGCTGCAACAAGGACTGTAGAATACCATAGTAATGACACTGCATACCAGGAGAGTGATAGACTGAGGAGATGGAGAGAGATGGGAGGAGAGAGAGTTAAGAAGTGAACAAAGCAGGAGTTTTCTAAAGGGAACGTGGCCAAATCGAGAACGCTCCAGGAATAATGGCTGCCTTGTGCGCGTTCTCTGCATGGTGTTCTTTATGGCTTTATAAAAATACACAGAGGAGGAGCCTGCTACGAGTCAAACACTCAGAGTTTTCACTCCTGTCTGTGTTTATGCTGGGGCCGGGGAATACTCTCCTCTCTCTCAAGGGTTCATTACAGCTGGCTGACATGCAGCACACATGGCTGCAGGTAACATGAGTGCAATGATAAGTGTGAATGCTAAAGCAGAGATGTGTACGTATGATGTGTATCGTGCAACAGTCTGGAACATTTATAGGGGATGTGGCCTCGATCTGTCTATGTCAAGCCATTCTGTGCTTTCGATAACGTTATCCCCTTAAGAAACGTAAGGAACTATTACCTATAAAAGTCTTTTCAGTTCTTTTTTGATTTGTTTATCTTTCAGAGTAGCCAGTCAGACCAGCCTGGTTAGACAGGCAGTGAAGTCTTATGTAGCGCAGGTGTAGCATTCACCTTTATATAAATAACTGTAAAAACAAACTGATGTAGGAACCAATATCTTTAGTAAGGACGCGCTCGGATTACTAAAATGTTTTAGTAAAATCACACACTCTTTATAAAGCTGAGGAGCCAACAACAGTTGTCCATTTAAAAACAAAAAACCCTTAATTGCAAATAAACACATGAAAAAATGTGAAAATCCTTAAAAAAAATGTAAATAAATGTAAAAAGAGGAGGAATTAATGTGATGGAGACACTGAGCTACAGCAGGGGATAGAGACAGAAGAAACTAACGAGAAGACAGAAACAACATAGAAATGTTTTCCCTGGAAAATGTATTATAATCAAACATTTCATCTTCGCCAATTCCAAAAGTGGGACAAGAAGACGCATATCAAACACTATCTGTGTGTGTAGAGTCAGGCGCTGGAGCCGGGATAAGGTTAGCCTAGCTTAGCATAAAGACTGGACGCCTAGCTGTGCAAAGAATTAAAAAAACAAAACCTGCATCAAAAACAAAAAAGCTCACTTATTAATCCATTTACCGAAATGTAAAAACTAATTGCATGGAAATGATGAACAATAAGACAATTTATATAAATAGTCTGGGATTGAACTGGATCAATGGGAATATGAAGATAATTCATGCGAGAAGGCCTCGTGGTCATGAAGTAGCATGTGTAGCATCTGCTCCATATAAAAACAAACACTGCTGTGCCACCACGCCGGTGGATAAGTCCACTAAAACCCCTGATCACAGCGCAACACAGCATTGATTCCCAGTTTCCTATAGGCAACAGCAAGAGATCCAGGAAGTGAAAGCAGCTGCCTCCTCATGGCTGGCTTTCATTAGTGCTGACCGCAGGGGTGGGACGTCCAGCCTTTGCACCCGATCCATCATTCAGCCGAGTACCACAGGTCTGCAGGAGCAGCCTGGAGGCAGGGCGGTTTGCTCGCCGACCACACTGACACCCTCTCGCAGCCAAAAGGCGGTCAGTCACTCAGCCAGCCAACAACTCCAAAGACGACGCCAAGATACATCAAGCATCCACAGTGTGCTGTTTGTATGTCAAAAAGCAATAAAGAGTCATTGTGCACTTCTTTTCTCCGTCTCTCCTATTTTGATATTGAGTTACTGGTTTGAAATTGCGATCGTTTCTACTGATTGCTTGCTTCCTAGTTGAATGAAGACGGCTGCTTTGCCAGGTTTCATTCTCGTACAGCCGCTGGGAGCAGGCCAAAACAAAGCAGTTAATGCTTTCTCTCAATCTATGTGTGTCTGCTCTACTGTGGAAGTGATCCAGTTATTGTGCCTGATTAAATAATGTCCACAACTTAGGAAAAAGGAGCCAAGAGGAAGAGTTGCAGCAGCTTGAAATTCTGACTGAATTCACTCTGATGTTGCCTTGTTTTTCCCCCCGAACACATCATTAGTGACTTATCAACCGAGTTAGTGGGTTTTAAACTGCACAATAATCACAGCGAGGTAAAAAGCTTCCTCATCACCCGGAGGATGTGTTATGGAAGGAAGAAAATACCCTAGTAGACGAGACGGGAGAAAGAAGGAAGACGGTAAGAAAAAACAACAAGAATCAACTTTTGACAAGCTTGAACTGTTTTGGATGAACGTTACATTTCTCTCCGAGTATCAACTTTCCAGACAAGCACACCAACGAAATAAACTAGCGTAAGACAGGTAGGTGTGTGTGTGTGTGTGTGTGTGTGTGTGTGTTAGGTGCAGGGAAAGATAAGTGAGGAGTGTGTGAGGTGAGGAGGTCACCAGACTGAGCAAACATTTGAAGTTTGTTTCCTCAAAGTCCAAACCAAACATGCAGCTGAAGAGGAAATTGTTACATTTCTCAAGCAGAACGATGGGGCACGGATGAAAAAGGGGAAATAAAATACTTATATAGCCATGTTCATAAATAAAAAAACAAATAACTGATACATATGTTTATACAATACATGTACCACTAAAACTCTGGACTTTAATGATTTTTTTAAAACTTTAAGATTCAGTCATTTATTTTTTATTTGTTTTACTTCAGGGCAGTTTAATACAGGGTGTAAATGTTTAAACACTCTTTATTAAACGGTGGTTCGTAGGTGAACATAGCATCTGTATAAGAACAGTTGAGCATTCATGAACACACCAAATGTGAAAGTTTATTAGGTTTAACTGCCGACAAGAAGCGTGAACAGCTTGAACTTTTATGCCAAATAAGCACAGATATATTGCCATCATTCCAGTAATACATGTTCAATTGAATGTTCTGGTTGTCATGTGTAAAGGCTGTACATTTGACACTAATGCCAGCTGTGGCATTAATGTGGAGCTCTGCAGGAAGCAGCAAAGCTTAGTTTAAATCCAATCTATGGGAAACACTGGAACCATGTGGCCGTTGGGACGAATGCAAGACAGTAGGCAGAAACTCCACTGCTGGAAGAACGGACAGAAACTAGATACTTGTGCACATCTCGCCACGTATAGGTGGGACCCTCGCAGGATAACTAATGATGCAATGTGTCACTTTATCTTTGACATTAATCAGTCAGTTAAACCACATGCAAAGTAGAATAAACTTTATAAATACGCGTGTTCTTCCTGCCATCTATTTCTAAAAGGAAGTCCGCTGAATTGGCCTCCAGTAACATAAGAAATGAGTGTATTCAGTAAAGCAGTAGTCAGGGAGCAAAGGGATCACAAGACGTGTTTTCAGGAAGTGTCGCGATCTACTGGACCGTCCTGCACGTTGTCGTCCAGCTTTGTGGCAACTCATCAAAAGTTGTGTGACGCAAACTCAAAAAAAGACATATTTTCCCGTCAATGACGTGGAAAGTGAATTGCTCAATTTGTTACAGATTTGCTGCAGCCTACTAAACATTATGTATTTGATTGTCCCCAATAAAAGACACAATATAGTGGCTGGCTGTATAAAGCAGAGAAGGGTCAACTACGAAACACATTTGGACTTAATTCATTAATTACATGTTCTAGTTTTGTAGTGTGTGCAGGGCAAAGAGACTTTTTTATTTTTACCTTGATTACAGCAAATACTTGCCAATTTTGTGAAGTAGGGATATTTTGAATTAGCAGGGAATAAACATGGAAAACAGTAAAGTAAAAATAAATAAAACCTCCTCAGGACAAACTTGAAAAGCGCTGTGTGAAGGCAGATCATCTGGCAGACAACAGCAGGAATATGGCCAAGCAGACATGACACATAATAAGAAATCTGTCTTAAAATGGAGAAGTTGCTTCACAACTTCCTCATAAAAATCCTTGCGTTATTAAAAAACAAGGTTCAGACTTGAAACTAAACCCTCCGATAGAATAATACTGGAAAAAAAACACCATCACAGCCTGAGCTCTGCGGCACTAAATCTTGTTCTCATTTGCAGGCAAACATTATGGAAAATTACACGGAAAGAAGCCAGCGAGAGATGTAGACAACCATATTAAAATCATAAGCACAAATTTTTTTTTTTATCTAACATCTGACTCCAGCTGAATGCCTGAAGTGAAGACGAGGAGCAGCATTCGAACGTTCGTTTTTATTCCTATTTTAATCGCCATTGCGATGTCAACTTGCATGATAAACACATTGCGAATTACTGGAACATTTGAGTTAGTTAGAAAGAGTGCATCAGTAGAAAACTGCACTTCAAACGTAACTATCACTTGTTTTTATTGGTGCCCTTTAATTGCTGTTTTGGCAATTTGTAGTATTTGAGCAGGATACTGAAAGCAGCAGAGTCAGAACTGAGTTCACTTTAATATCGGTTTATTTATCGTAATATCGGTATCGCGATATTCAACGTTATCGCACATTTGCCTCCCATCGTGTGTCAGGCGGAGGTCGACCTGAGAGAAGCTAGAGACGGACTTTCAGCAGCTGCAGTGTGTGTGTGTTTTGTGAGAACGTGCGAGCGCATCAGGACGTTTTCCGAAGGTACAAATCATGTTATGATTGGAACATGATCGGGAATCCTGCCGACGAAGACTCGGGTTGAGCTGAGGGACGTTGCAGAAATGAGCTGCTGTCGGGATCTCCGAGCCCAACTGCAGACAGACGCCTGCGTGAGTCAGTGTTTGTGCAGCGCGTCAAGAAAAAAAAAAAACAATCGAGCTCTATTTTTCTACACATCAATCTCTAGGTAAAAAACGGATACATCAATCCATCCATCCGAGACCCGGACGCGGCTGCTGCTCTCGCGCTCTGGCAGCTTTCTCACCCGTCGTCTCGGCGCTGGCGAGAGAGGCAGGCAGCTTAAATCATTCCAGAGATCTACAGAGTCCTCCTGTTTGTTTCAACTTTCCATGTGTTTCTCCTCTTTCTCCTCCACCTCTGAAACTCTGTTGTCCCCCCCCCTCCTCCTCCTCCTCCTCCTCCTCCTCTATCCTCACATCCCCTCCTACAGCTAACTGTTAACATTTCTATACCGCCAAACTGAAAATATTGATTCCATACGAAGCGATACGTAGACAGAAATAAAGATCAGTTACAGGAACGGCGGCCACGCGGGCTGCAAGGTAAGGAATGCTTCAAAAAGAAATGGGAGCAAACACTGACAGAAAGCAGACAGACGGCCCGAGGGAAGTGGAAATTTAAACAAAAGTATCCACTGGATTGCTGCTGCAGACGAGAAACTACAAGTGTGTATGTACCTGCTTCGTGGGACAGACACAAAAACAAAGAATGGAGTGCGAGACAGAGGAGGGAGGAGCGTGGATAAACATTTGCATGTGTGGTGAGACATGTGGCCACCATTACTGACTCTTGGTTTATGGAGGATATTGTCCTGATCTATTCTCTCTCCTACATTTGGAGACTCTATGTCCTGCAGGCTGAAGTGATCTGTGGGCGGCTGTTCGGTGGCTTTGCTAGTTTGTCTACTTATACTGTAAGAAGTTAAAAGAAAAGTTCACATTTTTGGGATACGTGCTTATTTGCTTTCTTGCCGACAGTTCGCTCAGATGTCCGTACGGTGAAGACTTAGCTTAACATGGGATAAATGAATGCACCGTGTTTCAGTGGCTTCAATTTACTTTCGTCTTTGTAGTAAAAATGAATTGCAATTCACAATATTGACTTTTTAAGAAACAGATTTTTTTTTTTTTATTGAATCACAGATAGGACACACTGATTCTTTTTCACTGAAATAAAGATATAATCTTAAAAAAAAAAGGTAATTCCTTCCTTCATAAATAAAACAGCAACATTGTGTGAGTTTGTTCTTTCTTACATGATATGTCGAGTATTTAAAAAAATAAATAAATAAATAAAATCCGGCTATAGTTTTCACTTTTCTCTCCTCTGAGGATAGTGTTTTTTTTTTTTGTTTTTTTTTTTTAAAATCACAATCCGGTATAAATCCTAAGTCGTGTCATCCCTTGATTGAACTGCTCACAACATACAGGACCTGTTCTGAGGGGTGACAGTAATAATAAGTAGATATTGCCTGATTTTAAAGGTGCACTGCTCTAGTTCCCAAGGTCTTGGTCCATCTGTGCCAAGAGACAAGTGGAGAAATGATCAGGGACGTTGTTTAAATACGTACAGACAGAGACATACTTATAACACTGTCTAAGACTATTACTCGTTAAAAACATACAGTACAAACGGACACTGATAAACGAGGCAAACAGATTTTAACATTTAACATTTTTTCGATAAATCTCGGGTTCCAAACCAAACCAAAAAACCCGATTATGGCACGACAAAGGAGAAACAGAGAGAGAGAAACATATTGCTGTAAACAGATGGAGCGCAAAGCTGATAGAATGTAAGTGAATGCAAAGAAGGACAGAAAGAAAGTGAGGGAGACACAGAGGGAGACACAGAGGGAGACACAGAGGGAGACAGGAAAAACATCCGCAGCCCAGCAAGCGAGCTGGTGGGAAGAGAGACAGGAACATCCCGGTCCCCTCACACACAGCACACACTGTCTATGTGTCTGTCTGTGTCCGTAGGAGTCGGTATGCGTGTGTAAGCACACAGGCATGCATGTGTGTGTGAGAGGTGCTGAGCCTGGGCAGCTGTTGCTGCTGGAGCCGCAGCTGGTTCGGCTATCAGCAGAGAAAGGAGCAGAGGGGATGAGAAGAAACGGAGGAGGAGGAGGAGGAAGAGGAAGAGAGACTAGGAGGAATCAACGAGGAGATACCCGTCCCTATGGAGAGGCTTTGGGAACATGGAGAAGAAGAAAAGGGGCTGAGATGACAGGAAGAGGGACTGGGAGCAGAACAATGAGGCGGTTGTTGAGGAGAGTCGTTTGGTCCTGCTGGATCAGATCTGGGAACAGATTGTGACGTGAAGGTACAAACAGCTCTTTCCCAGACGCCGGTCCAAGGACAGTGGTGGTGCAGACGAAACAAATAGCCTCAATCTCAGTCTGCCCCCCCCCCCCCCCGCCCCCAATGGTCACATTTTGTTCCCAACCAGTAAAAGTTTGAGTTATTTTCCAAACTCCCTCAGTGGCGGACTGTTTGGAAACATACGAGACTTGTGTCTGGCAGCGGTGATCAGATAAATGGTGTTAGTGTCCAAGAGGAAGCTTGTAACTTCCAAGTCATCTTTTGAGATAATTCAGAAAAGAAAGAAGAACGTTAATATCAATAGCACAGTCTGGCAAGTTAAGGTTATGCACGCTGCAGTAAAAGTAATATTTTTCAAGGAATCTACTCGTTTATGAAAAATCCTGGAATTCAAATAAAAAGTTTAGGTAACTTAGAAACAATGCCAATATTAAATAGTTTGTCCACCATAGACCTATCATATAATATCATATCCCTCTTAATATGTATATCCGAGTCATAACTTTGAAGATTTTTATCAATGAAAATAAGGCCTCTTCCACACATACTTCTTTATCTTTGTAAACCAGGTTTTTCGTCCTTTGTTCTCCAAAGAAACACAACATGTTGCCTCATTAGTGCTGCCTCGCAAAAGGAGACGACGGCGTACACTTTGATGTCACAAGCCAAAAAAAAAAAAAAAACTCCCATTTTCCCCGTCCACACTGAAAACGGAGTTTCTGAAAATCGTTAAACCTGGTCGTAATTTTTACAAAAAGACCTAAAAATGACGTGTGGGTGAAAAAGCTACATTCACAAAAATACCCGTGTACGTGCGGACTGGGCCTGAACGTGTGTGTGTTCACATAAAACTAATTCAAGTCCACCAATATATTGTTACATATGTATATGTTACAGCTACTATCGTCTAGTCACTCGTGACACTGGACAATGACAATGACCCAGCGTGTTCTAAAGCTACAACACGAGTGTCCCACAGTCAGAGACGGAGGTCATCCTGGCGTTCTCCCTCAGGAGGCCCCTGCGTCTGGATCCCCCAACATGACTGGGAATCCACTGCTTGGGAATGCAGCATTCCTGAAGAGGTTGTTAACATTCCTCTAAACTTATTGAATCAGCACAGAGCAGCTGGCTCCGCTTGCCACGGCATGCAAAGGTTTTTTTACATTTTTTTTTTTAGAAAGTGCTGTGTGCATTTGCTTGTTTGTGTTCCGCGCTGAGAAGACGATGCTGTGTACGTGTGTGTGTGTGTGTGTGTGTGCGCGTGTGTGCGTGTGTGTGTGTGTAAGTACAAAACAGAGTCTGAGTGTTTCAATGTAAGACAGGAGCACCTCAGTGTATATGAAAGAAGCTTTCACATTCCCCTTCATAACATATGGTGAGATTCTCCACACTCCAATGACGGCAATAAAATGTGTCCAAGTTAACTTTCCACTCTACTGACACTGGTGGAGTTACTTTTTCAATTCCTGGCCACAAGATATGGTCTCACCCAAGCAAATTTGCAATGCAAAAAAAAAAAGGGTAATAAGGACCTTTCTATCCATACCTACACGTGCTATTTGGCGCATGGTGCAGGAGCGCTGCGCCAGGCCCATCGGGAGCAGCCTGCAGAGCATGTTGTGGTTCATCTTTTGCACAGAGAATGATTTGTGCAACACAGATGTTGTAGGAGGAAGAGCATGCACGCTCAGCAGAGACGTCGCGCGTTTAATCAGGCCATCGTGATTCTAGGTCTCACTAGTCTAAACATTTTAGTGGCACTGGGCAGATTCTAACTCGCACATTTAAGAAAAATGGTCCAACGAGCTAACATGAGTGGAAACCTGCCAACCACTAATTGTTGACTCCCACCACAGAGATAACGGTGAAGGTGAGCGAGACAGAGACAGAGATGAGGACTAAACGTGAGACAACATTTGCTCTCACTCGTCCCAATAAACACTGGCTTTTATCAGGAAGAGTCAAACAGCCTGGGTCGAGGATCTGAGGGAAGTCCTGAACTGCTGCCCAGTCTGGATCCTCCTCTGACGAGTCGGTGCCAGCAGAGACAACACACTAGTTAACCCCAAGCTGATCCAACACCTCTCCCCTCTAGTCTCCATAAAAACACACACACACACACACACACACACACACATTTCATTACTCTAAACGACGCTTGCAGTACATAAAAGATAAACTGCAGACAGTCATATATTTTTCTGCCCGACATGTTCACGCTCACTTCTTTTCTCTCCACACGAAATGTTTCTTTTTCTAACTCGTCGTCTTCAGACCGCGACGTTGACTCGGGTGACACGACTCGAGGCACTTTATCAGTCTTGGCGCAGCTCACCTCTGGAACCAGGAAAGGCTTTCTACGTAAAAGGTTTTCCTGCGCAGTAGTTTAAGCAGGGAATAATCCGCTTTGTACATCATCACAGGTGACCAAGCAAGCCGACGTGTAGAACTATAACTGTAACCAACGATTCTGTCCTTTCTTCATTTATGAATAACACACACATACAGGGAAAAAAACACTGATGCAAAGGCTCCATGAGACATAAACACAGACACACTCAGCCGGGAACTGGGAGCCCCGGTCATCTGAGCCCGGCTGCTAATCACGGGATTGTGTTGGCTCTGTGTTCTGTTCCTGCAGGAGAAGTGACGGTACGTTCGGCTCTCTGACTGACATCAGAATACCAAGTACAGCGAGACAAAAAGCCTCTCTGCCCGACAGATTAGATAAAAGACATGGTAGTGTGAATGACGTCGGTGTGGGAGAACCACACACTGTCACGGGTTTGGTTTCACTATATATATATATATATATATATATATATATATTTATTTCTTGGATAGGATAGCGCATATTTCTCAAAATGACATAAGAGCAAAAATACAAGATGGAGAAAAGCAGCAAATCTTCACAATTGAAAAGATGGAACGAATGTAAGATTAATTTGAGATAAAAAATACTTTTATTTTCTGCCAATCTGCTAACTGACAAATTTTTTTTTTTTTTTTTCATACTCTTAAAAACTTCCAACACAAATATGATCTTTTAGCAGCTTTTTGCCGAATGGAGTTTCTTGTAAAGGAAGTTTCCACTTCACATCCGTGAAAATACTCCGACAGTCTACAAACCACCACCGGGCTGCTACAAGTGTAAGGTGGACGTGAATCAGACACTTGTGTTCTCATTTACCAGATGCAGCGGGGTTTGAAATGCATAGCAAGGGGCAGCATGAAAAAGCATGCGTTTATAAAAATGTTATTTGGCTCGGCAGGGTTATAGTTTGACTAAAACGCGACTCTGAAGAGACAAGAGCAGAGACTTAAAGTTAAAAAAAAAGAACTGCATATTCCTCCGTCGGGGTCGTGAATTCAGATTAAATTCAAACAAAAACATACGAGTAAGGAGTCGTATTTTGAGCGGACTCCAAAGTCATTTCATCATTTGTCACGATGTACGACTGTGGAGCTGGCCTGGCTGGAGAGTGCATTGAAGACATTTTCTCAATGGATGTGAAGAGCACTGCTTTGACGGCAGCAGGCCAGGCAGAGCAAAGAGAGGTGGCCTCTCATCCTCGCTAGCTGTTAGCTTTGGCAGAGGGACAGCAGCCCTCGGCCTGTAAACTGGGAGCACAACTGGGGGCTGGGAGAGAACGCAGTGAAGGAGAGAGGAGCGAGAAAGGAGAGAGGGACTATAAAACACGAGGAAAATAAGTGGCATCATGCTGTATGGAACCATATACAAGCTAAGCAGGAAGAAGTGCAAAAAAAAAGAGCATTGTTTCATCAGATTTCTCCTGTGAAAAGAAAATGTCTCTTAAGGTCCAACAGTAAAGCGGAGGTGCTGCAGCAGGTGGGTGACTCAGACAGGAAGTTACACAAGCCAACAGATGCAGGCGGCAAGGCAGACACGCTTGCATATAAGGAGGCCGCAGACAGATGAGGGAAATTATTTTTTTATTTTTGTATGCGTGTGTGTGTGTGTGGCTGGTATTCTGCTGAATAGCTTTCGTGGTTTCTATGGCAACATGGCTTTGGCATTCTCTGTGATGCTGGAAAGAGCGGCGAGTACAGAAGGGGAGCGAGCAGCGAGTGGATGCTGGGATTCACACAAAACAGAGAGGGATACCAAGGGCGACATATAAATATTTATCTTTCGTCGTGGCAGTGATTGCTCCAGGAGGCTTCCTTGAAACACGGTGCATCATTACACCGTTTAGTTTGGATAAACAGCAGGTTAGCTGGTTCTTAAAAAGGGCACGTATTATGCTCCTTTTCACTTATATTTTGGGTTTCTACGACAACATGTTTACATGCTTTAATGTTCAGAAAAACACTTTATTTTCCTCGTACTGTCTTTCTGAATATACCTGTATTCATCCTCCCAAAAAAGCCCAGTCTGCTGTGCACAAGCACTGAAAAAGTGAGTGTTTCCTCTTATGTCCCCTTTAATGCCATCTGGAAATGTAAACATTTCCCAGTGATTGACTGGTAACTACCGTCTGCACGTCCGTTACCTGGGGGGGGGGGGATTAGCAGTCCATTACTTCATTTCTCCCTCGTAACAACACGATTGAGATGCTCTATATGCCATTTTACTGGGCCTTTAAAAAACAATGACTAAACTGTGCAAACTGTCAAGTAGCTACGCCATGTGTCCACTTCGGTGTGTTGGCTTTATTTCCAGTCACTTTTCACCGTGCATTCTGGGAATTTCAGAAAATTGGACTGCCCGAGAACAGTTTCAGTCCTGCGACACAACAGAGAATTGCTTATTCTTTTAACAACTGACGTAGACATCACGTAGTTTCAGCGGTGCATTTCATATGCAAAATTTATGAGAATGTGAAAATTTTATCTCACTGGTCAGTTTGTAATGGTTGGAGTTGGATAAGCACTGGAAATAGACATACTTAAACAATTTCACTGCAGCATTTACAGGATCTACAGGAATCTTGCTGATTTTATTGTGCCTGGCAGCTCAACAGATGTCTTTAAGAGACTTGATGATGATGATGATGATGAGGGAAGAGCAGGTGCACAGATTTGTAATAAACAATGCACCAGCTCAACAACGTAACATCGTCACAAATGTGTTTTTAATTTGCAACAAAGCGAGCATCTGTCAGCTCTCGCCACAGACACCGTGCTCCGTCTCCTTCACGTCTTAATTCCCCGGATTAAATTATCACATTAGTTCCTCATTGAATGCGTTCTATTGTTCTACAATAATAAGCAACTACTACAACAAAACGTAGAGTGGGACACTTTTATTTTACTTTAACCCTGATAATTAACCATCTGAACCCCAAGCAGTGTCTGTGGTCACGTTTTGACTCACTGCGGCGTCTTTTTTCCACTGCGATATATAATTCCTGCACCTCGATGGAATCATGTCTTCTGTGCATTTAACAGTTAAAATGCCAGAAATCATAAGAAAAGAAAAAAACCTGCATGTTTTATGTCTTTGATCATTTGTTTTTACAAAAATTGGAATAAAATGGAATCTATATATCCAACATTTTTCCCAAAAAGGTGTTACCAATATTGGCGGACATGTAAAATAAAGTGATTTTTGATGAAATATCACTATTTCAAGCCTGCATTTGGTTATTTTCCTGATGGAAACGTTCGTCACATATGATCCATTCAAGGAAAATCTGATGAAAAAAAAAGACAACATGCTATTCAAACCCGGTGGCGGGTTTTGGAGTTCAGAGGGTTAACTTGTTTGACCCCACGTCTGCGTGTGTGTCTCCCAGCCAGACCGAACGTCTCTGCTCCGCCAGTAACGCTCGTCTTACTGACTTTCACTTCATGTTCGCATCTGAACTCAGGAGCTTTTGGGAAGTGCTGATGAGGACTCAGCACTTTTGGCCTCTTGGCTGCCCTGGGAATGTCTTTTTCAAGACATACATGCACACGTATGAACATCTCAGTGACTGCTCTCACATGACAGCGTGTCTGTGTGCGTTAGCTCTTCTGTACAGTCGTCCAACAAGCATGGAAATTTCAAGAGGGACATTTTCTTTTTTTCTTCCTCAAATTTTAAGGCAACTGCCAGATATGAAACGTGTCGTTTAGTTAGTTGGAAAAGCTTCTTTTTTGTTGCTCCTTGCTTGTCAATGGTGCAATGACCAAAAACAACATTTATTGCACAAAGCCACAGGGCCACTTGGAGTTGTCTCCACTTTATTTGTTATGCTTACAATGCTGTGGCGTAAGGCAGGCAACTACACAGACACACACTCGGTTACTTTGGAACTGTTGTGTGTTATAACAGAGCACTTGGCCGCTATTTTAATCTGTAGCCCTGTTAGTTTTCTGCTTCGAGGACAAAGAAGAATAAGCTGCGAGAGTCCAACGGCTCATTGGATCAACCACTACATCTGACACATGCCAGAACACATGCACACACCGCAATACATGTGCCCACACACACACACACACACGTTTAATACTAATCATTAAAAAGAGGATGTGATTCAGACTCTCATGGGTTGATGAATTAAACGTGTGTGTGTCCAAAAAGAAGAAAAAAAAAAAGGAAAAACAGTTGGATTATGGTTCCATTAATGCTATTATAGATTTACTGCTCAGGAACGGGGCAGGATTTAGGGATTATCGGGTTCATGTGACCCTACCTTGTATCCAGCATGGGTCCTGCCCTTTGTGAGCGGTGTGGTGGAGCAGAGCTCGATGGCCTCGGGCTCGTGAAAGATCACCGTGGGCAACGGCTCCTTCCTCAGCGTCAGCACATTCAGCTTGGTCTTCAGCATGGTCTGAAAGTGCTGATGGAGAAGAGAGAGAAACTGTGCTTTAGGCGAACTTACAGCCAGTGACAAAGAAGTGTAAGCCCACATCGGTAGTTTCCCCGTCAACACTGCTGGTGGCTGGAAAAAAAAAAAAAAAAAAAATGCAACTTCTGCACCATCGGCATTTTAGTGTTTTTGTCATTTACAGAATAAGACCTTTGAGTCCAGAAATACGAGATTTATACAACAAAGATTCTGCTTTCACGAGACTCCGAGGGTTAAAATAGTAACAAAAGACTTCAGGATATTATGTTTTAACCTTACGTTTGATGCGTGTATAAAAAACATACCAGTATGAAATTCAAGGCAATAGCATTCCAGATTTACAGCACGCACACACACACACACCAAATCTCAGTGGTGAAACCTGGAGATGAAGACTGGAAGTGAGATGCTGTGAGAGGTTTTTCTTTCTGCTGAAAGTGGAATGTGAAGAGCAGATGAAGCTCTGCCCTCGCTGCCGCCTGCTCTCGTACTACAGTCCACGGCCAGTGTTTCCTGAAGCCGAGCAGAACCACATGGTGGATCTGGACCTGTGGAATTTCTGGGCTTCCTCGATACAGTCGAGACAAAACTGGGCAGCTAATTAAATCAGGACTTCGACAGCTTAAGAGAAAAACAGGCATGTCTGCAGCTGCCCTCCTTTATAAAAGATCAACAGCAATCAGTGAAAATAACTTCTTATAACATTTGAATCTAATATCTTTCCATTGGTCTCTCGTCTGTTTCCTCAAAGTTTCTTTGTAACAAAGTTTTAAAGAGATTTTGTCTCAGTCTGCGGAATATATTTAACTAAGGCTGCAACTAACGATTATTTTCAATTTCGATAGCGCCATCATCAGGTCCAACGCTGTCATTTATATGTTATATATATATTTATATGATATTTTTGACCAAATACCTGCAGAACCACTGATATCACATCAGCTGTGTTTCCTACATATTGCATATTAGCATGCTAGCATTGAACCTGCACTTAGCATTGCCATTGTTAGCATGTTAGCATGAACCTGAACGCATCCCTGTGCTTACAGCCTCACAGATCCATGAATGACTCTTTGTCTTGTTTGCACCTAAATGTGATTCCCTTTATTATTACCCACTTTCTGCTGTGTAAAGATTATATAAAAAAACATCTAGTAATAACATATGCTAATCAAGTGACCACTGTTCTGTTAAGTACAGATTACTTTTACAAAAGCTTCCATTCATTTGTTTTCTCTTTGGCACTTCAAAGCTGTTTTCCATGTTGGACCTGCACAAAGTCCATTTTTCATGCAACAGATGCTGAACATTTTCAGGCGATGAAAACAGTGAACTCGGCCAAAAACCGGCTGCCATCAATCTTCAGCGCTGGTTTGCTCGGAAAAGCCAAGCAGAACATCCTCAATCAACTTCAAGAGATAAGATTGGTGGTGTCTAGTGTCTAAATTCATCACCGCGGCCTCAAATTATGTGACATAAATATGTTGCACGTACCTAATTCTAAGTATTCTTGAGTATTCGTATTGGGTTTTCTAGCATTGGTGCTCTGTAGTGCCTGTGACACACGTTTAATTACATTAATCTGACTGCAATCGTGTTGAAATCAGATGTACAAATGACAAATAAAAATAAAAGTATTTCACACTTAAGGCCTATTTTCATGCCCCCTAACTAATAGAGCAACACGCAACCTGTCGGAGCAGAAACCCCCCCGGGCACACCTACACAAGTGAACCTTCATGGTGAGAAGGGGGGGGGGGGGTGTCAGGGAAGATAAGGCGAGCAAAAAACAAGGAGCAGATGAAGGAGAAAGGGAGAAAAATCAAGATGGCTTTGTGAAAGTAAAGCCACATGTGTGTAAACGCTCGCTGACCTCCGCGTCAGCACTTTACAGCTTCCTGACAGCGGCTCACATTCCTGCGGTTGGCCCCGGTACGGAGAGAGGGGCGGGGGGGCTGTGGTGGGCTCTCCGACTCCTCCACCCCCCACCAGGAGCAAAAGGCCTGAGCGGAGGGCCGCTTGTGGAGTAACGCTGGAATTCTATTCATAATATTTTCACTGAAATTCTAATGTTTTTTTTATTTCTCAAGTCCCAACAGTCTCCTCATCAAGTTACTGCTGCTATTGATTCTATTTCTGACTTTAACGTGGACCCTGGCAGGTTTTCTGTCTCCACCATCAGAGCAGTGTGGGTCTGAGCTGGTTACAAGACACGGGCCTAACAATGGCTGCCGTCTCCAATCTCAAAATAATGGCCCTCTTTTAGGGTTATTAACACATTTATAATGTCGACACTTGAGGAATCACTTAAGGGGCCTGACCTCTAAATGGAATTTTTAGTGAAAGCCTCTAAATGTGGAATATATACATCTGATCGGACCCTCATATTCATTTGCACACTGCTAATACGCAGAACATGCTCAATGCTCAGTGTAGCTTCAACTCGCTGAGGGACTTGAGGATTCGCCAAAATCAACACATATCAGAATGGTTGGATCTTTAAAAATGTCACAACTCTGCCAGGGTTTGATAAGTGACACCCAACACCGCTTAGCCCTGTGCTCTTTGGGTGCTATCTGGGATTTTCAGATTTTATAATTGGACTGTAACATATTTCTGAAATGTAACCGACATTTACAGCAACTGCCAAGAATTTCCTTGTCAGTGTCGATCGAAATGTTATATCCGAGTCAATGAAGAGCATGAAAATCAGGTTCAGGGGGAACATTTCTACACAATCATTGAGATTCATTTACCTTCCTGGAGCTGCTAATTGCTCCATTACAGAAGGTGAAACTCTACATTCAGATTTCAGACTATTCACACATCGTGTGAGAAAAAGATCCCGTGTAATGCAGATGAAAGAAAAAGTTAAATATTTAAGTATTTAAAACATCCAATAACCATTTACTGCCATATGTTGTTATAGGCAATAAAGCTACAGTCTGGATGGATTGTATATTACATGTCTCCTATTAATACTAATTACTAATCATCATTACATCTATTAATACGGACTAAGTGTTATTACTTCCACTCTTTATATGCAGTCTGGCTGTAAATCCAAACAAACTATTTGGTCATTTGTAAGCCAGTTATGACTTATTCACTGTCATAACATTAAAAAGCTCTCCATATTTAGCAGCATGACTATAATGCTGAAAGAATCCACGCTGACTCATTGCTTCCTGCACCCATGTGATTAACATGTATTTATAGCGCAAAGTCACAATAAAAAAAAAGTACTGGGCCGAACTTTAGCAGAACTCCTTTTACAACAATTCAGTTATTTAGATTTGATGGATCTCAAGGCTCAAAACTGTTCTTCCAATAAACTTTATCCCTGGATAATTTACATAGGCCTACCTAGAAGTACTAATATTTCAAATTGGGCGGAGGACCAAGTTCAGATCCCACAGAGCCGAGCGAACTCGGAATGATTGCTCCACAAATATGTCCCTCGTTACTTCTGGAAATCCCAAGTGTCATCAGCACACACATGCTAATTGTTCAGATCAGCCTCTACTTTTATATAATTGTGAAAAAAAAAATAAATGTAAATCCAGGACAACATTTTAACAATCACGTCCATGAGAGAGTCAAGCAGAGAGGCTTTGGAGAGTTTGCCTCCTGCGGTGATGAGCTTAGCAGGTCACAGATGGAAAGTTAAGCTTTCGGTCCCCTGAGGGAGCATTCTTACAGAAAAGAGGTTCTCGGGTCAATCTCATGGTAAGTGACTGCATAACAGGGTAAAAACAGACCTCTGCCACGCCTACTGAGACACACTAAAATAGGGGGTTAGAGGGACGTGACCGTGACGGAACAGTAAGAAACAGGAGGAAAAATTGTTAAGAATCAGCAGAAGCCAAATGGATAGATGTTGTGTATTTAAAAAGCATGATAATCTGAAAGAAAACATCCCGTGGATACAAATGGCTACGGGCTCATCCTGAAAACGTGGTAAGTGCGGTTAGGAGCCCAACACAGACCTCAAGACCAAAACGGTTTGTCAACAACATTAGCCTGTCTCAGACACGTCTGCACACACACACACACACACACACACACACACGTGAGCGGGCTGGGAGATGAAAGAGTGTGTAGAGTTCTGCACCAGATGGTGTAGGTCTGTCGTCTGCAGAGTGTAAGACAGGAGGACGTCACTGTTTGTTGTCAGGTCCTTTTCATTTTCTGAAGAGGATACGGTGGAGGGCAGTGTCGGGCACGGGCCAGGATCAGGATCATTCATTCCAAAAGATCCTGTATCGCTGTCCGTCACCAGTCTGGGGTTTAAATATCGGGGCGACGCCTGCGACTCGTGTGGCCCCTCGACCACCACATCAAGGCTGGCCCACGCGGTCAGGAAACGTGACAGTTAGTGTGGATCAAAGCCTTAAAAAGAAGCCGAAATCTCGGGATTTGTCTCAATAATCAAGTGGGACAAACTTTGAGTTGCACACTGCTCCTCCTATAATAGCTAATAAAACTTAAAGGCACCATGTGGCGTTTTCTTGTAAACAAAGTTCTGTTTACATTTAATATTAAAGAGGCGCATGTCCTTGTTTTTTCTGGCAGATAAGCGCTGGAAGGTCGCTGGGGAGCACTTCATCAAGAAAGTGCTCCCAGCTAAAACAACACCGTGACAACATATCACCGCTGTATTATAGGCTGGCATCGCCTCTTCGCTTTTTACTATCTATTTGGGCTTCTATCGGTTTATTTGACATGTTTCTGAGGATGCTTACCCTCACGCTTTGCAAAATCTACGTCGATAAAAGCACAACACCTCCACAAAAGAGCTTTTCGGTCTTTGTTATGATGGTGTCTGTGTAACATGTAAAGCTCAGGATAGACGGACACGGCCAAAACAAGCTTCTCCTACATTTTCTGCAGTGAAGTCACCGGCGCTTTAAAGAAAGATTTTTCAACTAGAAGCGCTCAGAGCGTCGGCACAAAAAAGGAGGAGCGTTCAGAAAAAGAAAACGCTGGGTGCAGAGCTTTTCCTCGAGGCGGTCGCATAAGCTCTCTCGTCATTGGGAAAAAAAAAAAAAAAAAAAAAGATGCTGCCGCTCAGAAAAAAAAACACTCTCTGGACAATAAAGCTTACCCACCAAAATGAACTGTGTGTATGCTTGAGGCCTAACAAATATATTTAATGCATTTCCTTCCTTTAAAAAAAACATTTGAAAAGCTGATTTTAGAAGCTGCATTGTTTACATCCTCGTGTGCCTGCTAGCGGTCTTCTTCTTCTTCTGCTCCCTCGCCTTTTGCTGACGCATTGTTAAGTTTCTTGTTACGTTTACCACCACCTGTTGATCAGTGGAGTAGTAGGAAACTTTCGGCAGGAATGTGTATCCTCCTACGTGCTCGTGCGTCCTCGCGAGTGCGCAACGAGACATTGACCAAATGGGGACACGGCCATAAAAAACAAACGGTGTCCTATTTGCGCTACAAGTGGCCAAAAACGCCACGGGGTCCCTTTGCAGCTGGAGCAAGATATTTTACTGACAAAGCAACTGGCACCAAACTACTGCCAGTTAGCAGTAAGTAAACAGCACATAAAGTTACACATCAAATGAATTGTTCCACCAGTTTAACCACCAAACCATGTCTTCACTTTGAAGCTTTACAGAACCTGCGCCCTTCTGCACTGGCAGCCAACCCTTGTTTGCATCTCAGACGCCATTTATACACACACACGAACACATCCTTTCTTCTGTAACCTTACTGAAGAAATACACTGGGGTGCGCAGGTAGAGGAAGACCAGGTGTTCACCCAGCAGGGCGTGGCAGTGACTACCTCAAGCCAAAAGTAGAACGCACCCCCTCCAGTTCATTGCTTGGTACGGACTGGGCAGCGCAACTTTCTAAGCTGTCCCCTCTATGTGTTTACAGCCTCCCCCTCTGATCCTGGGACAAGTTTACGAGAGGAAATATGTCGCGTGGGAGGGAGAAGGTCAATGATCGGATGTTGTGATTGGTGGGTTACTTCTGTAGGAGGAAGTGGGTATTAAAGTACCCAAAACCTCAGAGCCTGGGGGAGGCAATTTCTGGCTGGCAGTAAAAACATCAACAACTCTTTGTCGTAAACAATGAACCCACCGCAACATCTTAAATAGCCCACATGGAGCCAGGGCACATGAAAAAGACCCCATGCCACCCCACTGTCAAGAACATGACCAGTTTAAATGCGTTCCATTATTCACCTACTGACAGGGAGGAAACAGTGGACAGTAAGTCCAAAATACTATCATCTATAATACTACTATAATCATGAACCCGCTCGGACTCCCAGGTGGAGATGCAGCATTTAGTTAGCAGACTTTCTGCGTTATGTAAAGCACTGAAATGTGTGCTATCCAAATTAATATTCCTTGCCAATTAATTTTCTGTCGCTCGATTAATCAATTAGTTGCTTCAGCCGTAGAATTTCACAAAAGTTCTTTAGGTTAATAGTCAAAAACTAGGAGAACTTGTGAGAATAAGCTTGATAAGTTATGAACCCACCATCTAAATGGGAGTTGTATTTACCGATCAGCTCGTTTAATGCTCAGGTCCAACATTTTTGTAATTTGGGGGATAAGAGCGAGCTTCTGCAACCTACGTTTACCCATAACACACCACTCTTTATAGACATGCAGGGACATATTGGTGCCTTTTGTGGGCGCCATGATTCCACCCTTAAGTCTATTCTAGGAAGTGGAGATCTGAACACTAGCTTAATACCAAGACAAAGGACTAAATTACACAGCTGAGATAGTTCAGTTTTCACCAATGGTAAGGATAAGACTGAGATCTAGGAAAAAGCTTGAAAAATTATAACTTCCGCAAACAGGAGATAATGCCTATTCATCAAAAACAAAGAGCCAAAAGCCATTTCTTCACAAGAGGCGAATGTGTGCTGGCTAAAAAAAAAAAAACGTGTTCAGGGAACCATGGGAATTTTGTGCCAGTCTGCTCGTGGATTCCTTTTCTCACCGAGGCCACAGTCTCAACAACATAGCAGTGTGGCCACAAAGCAACCTCAGACAGACGAGGAGACAGACAGACCAAGGGACGGAAACAAATAAAGGCAGGCGGAGATAGCGGCGCAGTAACAAGTAAAGATGCACAGACGGGGGCCGGTTCCCAGCGTGTTTGACCCGAGTCAGCTATTACTACACTGTCACGTCCACATCTTTCTATGTGCTCAGCCCTGTTAGTCAGAGTCACACACATTAAAAGTGTCAAAAGTGAAACCATGGCTAAAAGGAAGATCTGCTGACAGAGGGAAAGAACATGTTTGGTAGCCCGGGGGATATTCAAAAAGGAAGCATGTTGTTGTGTATGCCAGCGTGCTTAACCCGCCTGCCACTTGCATTTGGAGTGTATACGTGTGTGTGTGTGTGTGTGACCAGACCACTTGGTATTGCGCAATCTGCCGTTGAACTAACATGGCCTCTGCCTGGAGAGGAAGGGCCCCCTGAAACTGATTGAGGCATGTGGCCAGCGAGAGGTAGAGGAGGGATGGGGAAAAGCACACGGAGAGAAAGACGCACAGAAGGAGAGGAAAACCTGACGATGCAGCGCGGACACACAGCGCTGCAACACACACTTTGCTTTTTTAAAAACACTCCTAAACTCACGCCACGACCTGCATCCCCCCCTCCTCCTCCTCCTCCTCCTCCTCTTCCTCTCTCTCTCTCTCTCTCTCTTCTTCTCTGCCTGAGCGCGAGACAAAAATGCAGCAGGACATCAGGTGTTGCTATGGCAACAGAGGACAGCGCAAGTGAGCATAATATGGACGGATGCCATAGTGAATGAAAACAACAAAACAGAAGATAATAAACACTCGTACGTTCTCAGCTACCTACACCTTCAACTCCACCTTACCTGAGTCAAAGAGGGTGAAGGATACGGTCTGAAGAAGCTCGTGGGTCTTTTCATTCTTATCAGGGCTGCGACATATTTTCATTATTAATTAATTTGCCTATTATCTGCCGATATGGACTTTTTCTAGCAATACCTTGTACCTTGCAATACCAATAATCGTTTGGTCTATAAAATGTCAGAAAATACTGAAAAATGTCCATCCCAGTTCCTCAAAATCCAAGGAGGATGACTTTAAATGTCTTGTTTTGTCAGTCCAAAACCCAAAGATATTCAGTTTAATATGATATAAAAACAGAGAAAAGCAGGAAATCGCCACATTAGAGGCTGAAAACTACATTTTCTGCAATTTTTGCATGAAAAAATACTTTTATTATTATCGATTATCAAAATAGTTGCTGATTACTTTTCATTCCATCGATTAATCGTTGCATCTCTAAGTCTTATACTGTTATTTTGAACTACACCCTTTTATTTACTGATCCAAAAAGAGTCCATGTGGAGATGAGCACTTCATGAGAGCTTCTGCTGTTCCCAACCCAGGCAGACTTTGTTGATCCAAATCAACAAAAGTAATCCGTGGAGTTAAGCGTCGCCGTTCAGTGTTTCGTAGTTTTAAAGTGGACAGCAGAAATATGCTAAACTCTTTAGCGATGTTGGGCCACAGCTGGTGTCCAGGAGGTAAGCTGGGGTGAGCCAAGTGGCGTTTATCAAAAGTACAATTTCTTTAAAAAACACATAAACCTGCCTTTTACCTCCAGCAAGCGCTGCACTTCATCCTACATTTCCCATAATGCAACTCTGAACTCGACATATATGCCCGTGTCTTTCAAAAAAAGTTTCAGAATCTGAATGCAGCAGTAAAGTGACACGTGTTCCTTCACACAGAGGTTTCATGAGGACGTGTTTGCACCCCATAAGCTGTTACCACACCAGCGCAGTGCTGAGGCACGACGTTAAGCTTTGGGAGAGTTAGACGTCGCAGACTTCACATCCCAGTTCCCAGAAAGTGTGGAAGTGGTGGACTGAAGACGTCTGTTTGAATCCAAAAAACATAAAGCCTACATATACAGTGAATTCATTAGACATGAGCACGGTCCAGTTAAGAGTTTGCTACACGAAGACCTGTGCATAAATAATAAAATTATGGAGATGATGGAGAAAGGGAAAAAGTTAAAAGTTTAAAAATAACTTTTCAAAAATGATCTCAACCTCGCGACCACATGACTGTTCGTGGGGCTGTTTGTTTTTGAGTGTGGGGTTAGTTGAGACTGGACTGATTCACTTGCTCACATGCAAATAAGCGAGGAGCCACGTGCAATGTGACTGAATGACACTTGATGAGCTTGACTGGTCAGTTTATTTAAAGAAAATTTTTAAAAAAAGTTAAATAAATCACAGCTCAAGATCAAGAACAAGAATAACAGCTCCAGGAGCAATGTGTGTGAGGCGGTTACATTACTATGGTGTTTAAACTAATTGAGGAGTGTGTGTGTGTGTGTGTGTGTGTGTGTGTGTGGGGGGGGGGGGGGGGTCTACGGGATCTTTTACAGCGGCCCTCCACATCTGAACACCGGAACTCTCGGTTTAAATAAATCGTGATTCCATCTTCTTGACGCCTGGGCAGAAGAAGGGATTGTGCAAGTTGACTTGGCAGCGGGCGGGCGGACATCTGGAGAGCATTACGTCTGCAGGAGACGTGAAGCCGGGCTCGCGTGCACGGCTGTGCCCCTGGATATCAAACTACGTGTCATTAACGCGGTTTCTGAGCAGGTCGCAGGCGGCAGGTTACTGCCCAGAGCCTGCTCGATTCCCTCTCTTTATATCCTTTTTTTTTTTTTTTTGTGAATTCACACGTGAAAAAAAAAAAATAAACAGTAGATTATCATCCTGATGTGACAACATGAAGGAAACATAGTGACAACAGGAGGAGGCCTGCGGTGGCAGTCAGGAGGTTAGTGTGCAGGTTTGGATGAGAACAGGCCTGTGGGCCATGAGAGACGGGGTTTTTAAATCTATACACACACTACATGAAAATGCTTGTGTTTGACATTTTTGGGGGAAATCTCCAGCGGCGGATTAGCTCCGAAATGCAGCGGAGGTATACATTGTTGCACTGGCTTGCGTAACGTGAATAGGTGCGTTTAAAACAGAGAGATTAGCATAGGAGGAGAAAAAAAAAAAAGGATCCTTTGAAAAAGCTAAACGCGGGTTCCTGACATCCAGACGACGACAGACAACACATCTGTAGCCGCTCAGGAACCGGAGGCGCAGCACGGTTCAGCGTTAACACGGCTCAACCGTTTATTTACCGCTGCCCTGTCGACAATAAGCCTTTCACACACACACACACACATACGCGCGCGCACACACCAGATCTTACCTGCAATCGCTCCGACGCAGGTTGCCACATATTCGCAGTATGAGAGGTTCTCCGTCTTTAACTACAGCTTGTTCTCTTTTCGTAGTCCGGTTCACATCTGTTCGCTTTCACGGCTCGCCTCTCTGTCCTCCTTCAATCTGGACTGGTCGGTAATGAAGGATGTGTTGCTCCGCCTGGCTGTAGTAATGAGACCGGCCGGCAGGTGGAGGTACCTGCCCGGCTGTGGGTGGTGCGTTCAGGTTGCTCTGGGAAATCGAGCCTTCGACCATAGAGGCTACAGACAGTGACAATGTGTTTTTTTTTTTGTTTTTTTTTACAAAACATCAGTGTTTAATCTGGTTTGGTGCCAATCACTGAAGTTTAAGCGTATTTTCTTCACATTTTTTGCCATATTTCATGCCTTAAAGTCACACTTGAGTAGGCTGTATCTATATTTAGGTTTTTAGGACTGACATGCATATATTTTCTGTTGCTAATATGAATATAAATAAAGCAAAACCAGCCGCATAATGAACAAAAATGGATCGGGATGAAAGAAAACGGCAGGATATCTTGCAAAGAACTTTTAACATATACATATCCACTTTTTATTAGTTCACCTTATGGGCTATTCTGGCACAAAAAAAACATCTTACATGTGCAGCTATGCTGATAGTATACTGTTTGGATGCTGGGGGGGGATTTCTTAAAAGTTTAAGACCATATTGCACAAGGTTAATCTGCAACTAACGATTATTTCATTATTGATTGATCTGACGATTATTTTCAAGGTTAACTGATTAATCTTTTGGTCTATAAAATATTGGAAATTTGTCAGCCATGCTTTTTTTAAAGGGATTCAACAAAACAAGTTTAACTTAAAAAACAAGACAATCTTCAGAATTCGATGTGAATAGATTTACTGTAGATCAAACAGAGTAAAATAAACCAAAGTTGAACTGCAGGAAATAACACTGACAGTTATATAATTCAATAACTCGATTTTATGTGGATACATCAGTTAGCTCACTCCCTCATTCTGTTTCTAGACATGGTCCTAGTTATACAACATGTTTTTCAAAGATAATGATGTTTGGCTAAGGCTGTGCAGGTGGTCTGATTCCCACACCCCTGCCAGTGTTTCCAACTCTCATACGCTAATATATTTCAGAATATTCAATGTGGCTGTAAAAAAATAAATAGGTATATATGATTTCTCACACTGTATGGTAAGAAATCTTTTTCCACGATGACTTTAAATGTCTGATATAAAACAGAGAAAAACTGGAATCTCCATCTCCACCCTCAGAAGATTAGTCACACAGACCAGTGCAGGAATGCAGTTAAAATGGAAATGATCATATATAAAACATAAAGGGCACGGCATTATTTCAGTGGCTCGTGGTAAAAAAAAAGTGGTTAGTTTAATTCTTCCATTCTCATAATTCCCAAGTTTCTCAAAGGCAGCTAAGGACAAAGTCTAAGCAGTCGTGCCCGCACATTCTGATCTTCTTAAGCTTCTCAAAAACAAGTTGTACCAAAAACATCCAGTCCGCCTGACTGTTGTGAAATGAGTTTGTGTGACCTTGTTGTTCTTAAAGTGCGCTCTCAGAATCCACCGAAGCCTCATCCATTATTTTGTGGGAAATGTTGAATGAATTTATTCTCCTGCTGCCAGAAAGTGACATCGTTTTGTAATGAAACCGCAGCCCAGACAGAGAATCTCAGTTTATCAAGGTCAGAGGCCTTGAAAGAGACAGAGAACCTCCGTCGTCGCTGATGTGTTTTGGGACCAGTGTCAAGCCAGACTGTGAATGCTCTGACCCTCCGGGGCAAACAGAGGGCAACGGTCAAGCACAAGGCCTCCAAAGCAATCCACAAGCAAAGGTGAGAGCCATCAATCTGCCGCTCCTGGAACGTGCCCGTTTGTGTACACACGCCATATACGTAAGTGTGTTAGGCGACGTGACTCTGCCGTCTCAGTCTGTGTTTAGAGAGGTTTACATGGGGAACATCTGGATGAAGCCCGGGGTCACCGAGGGTGTTCTCTTTACCAACACTCCATAAAAGGGCTTTCCCACGGCCGGCGGCTCGGTCTGGTGGGTGTGACCTCGGGACGTTGCAGAAAGACAGACGCTGCTGTGGATTTGTTTCCTTCTGGGTTTTGTTTACATAAAAAAAAAAAAAAAAAAAACAAGGATCCATGCTTTCATCACAATTTAATAATTAAACGTATTGCAGCGCGCTATTGTGTCAGTTAGAGGAAAATCCCGCTTTATTTCAACCTGCCCGTACGAGAGAAGTGAAGGCTCTCCTCTTCCTGTGTTCAGAGAAGATATGTGTAGTAGTTAACAAAAAAAAAAAAAAAAAAAGATTGTTCCAAAAAATTAAACGTGATGTTGGTCAATTTAAAAGACCGTTTTGCACAATCCAAAAAGTTGCACTTTGGCCGTCATACTGTTTAAGTATACGACTTTCTTGACTTTTAAATTGACAAACATCAATTCCGAAATAAGGTCCCATTGGAAGAAATCTTCTAAAATTGAATAGATATGCAATACAGGAACATTAATGTTACTAAAAGCAACTTTTCTTTTAATACTAAGACAAGTCAAAATGTCTGCTGTGAAAAGGTCCTGTTGGTATTACTATGCAGGCACCAACCTGCCCCTTGTAGAGCAACAGAGAACAATCATAGGAGTATTAGCTGGTTTGTTGACCCTGACTAAGGTCAAGAAAATCGTGTTGCTGATCCATGCATGAGAAACGTTGTTTTTTTTAGGTAATTTAAAAAAAAAAGCAATCGCCACCACTTGGTGTCGTCTCTGCAGAGAAGAACAACAGACTTCACACGAGACACCACAGCACTGAAGGTTATGTTCACTTGAATCTTTATTGTTTACATCATTCAACATAGATAATAGGTAATCATGTGGTCAGTGTTTAAAATGAGAGAGAGAAAAAATAAAACAGAGCGTTAGCCGAGCCTATTGGTAAAACATTGCTTGACCTTGAGAGGAACAACACAGCTGCACGGACAGAGAGTTTTTCCATTGGCAGGACACAGAAGCACATTTATTGTGGAGTAGATATCGTCCCTCGCAGCCTCCTCCTCCCTCTTCTACACCCTAAAGCCAGCCTAGAAACTCTCACCCTGAACTATTCAACACGGTCAATACTAGAGGTGAATGTGCACACTGGTATAAACAGGTACACTGAGTAAAACCAACTATTTTTCTGTGCCTTGAGAAATATACCTACCTATTATCCTAAATATCACTGAAATACATACAGTAGGACGGTAGGGTCACAGAACTTCTGTAAACTTTCTTTACTAATCATACACCATTGAGAAACTTGCATGTAAATAACAGGACGATATGTATTTTTTTTAATTTTATTTAAAGAAAAAAAATGTGTGACTAGTATTTTATACATGTGTGTATTCGATCTACTAACCACAAATTACCCCCCCCCCCCAAAAAAAAAAAAAAATATTTGGTACAATCTTGACAGAGAGAAACACATCTGCAATGAAAAAAAAAAATCCCAAAACAACAACAACCAAGTACAAAGGATTTTTAAAATAATACAGAGAGAACATCTAATCTAACCATGCACGGAGTAAGGCAACCTACTGCAGATTATTTTTTATTTTTTTTAGATATAGAAAAAGATACAGTGTATGCACCAAGAGGAGTGCACCTATTTCTACCACACCTGTAAGGACTGCCATCAGCACTGTCTGCTGAGTTTACACGTAGAAATTTAGGCTCGTGGGTTGCTGGCCCTGCCGACAGACACACAGTCTGGTGCAGACTAAAGTCATCGCTCTTGTACAGCAGAGGTTGATGGTAGTGTCGCCCGTCATCAATAACTTAAGTAATGCAAAGTAATGCTCTTATGCTACAATAAAGCCTTATCGTGGACTTTGACAGGAAAATACATGTATCAAATTCCAGATTTGTTCTTTTTAAACTACAGAGTATGTTTTTGGGATTTTTTTTCTTTTCTTCTCCACTTTACATTCAATTTTGTTTTGCTGTTATTTTTTTTTCTTAAGAAATACTTCGAGATACCTTCTGTGTGTGTGTGTGTGTGTGTGTGTAACTTGTGTTGGGACGGTTGTGTTTTACAAATCCTTCGTCTTGATGAGGGTAACCAAAGGCTTGTCGTCGGGACTGTAGTCTTCATAGGCGATGGGAGTGGCATCGTACATGGCGGGCCGGGACTTCTTGCCAAATCTAAAGAGAAAGCATCAACACAAACTGTGTTAGTGCCAGATAAACTAACTTTCAATAAAAGGGCATTTCAGTGATTTAGTGTTGAACTTCATTAAAGTTAGGGCGGACTCTTGAAATGCACAAAATACTAAAATACAGACAGGAATGGTCAGAATGTGTGCAGCAGAGGAGCATGAGATATCCAAGCTTTTGGATCCAACACTTCACATAACACGACTCAATAATGTCTTTTTGTTGGACCCTCTGTTAAATGCAGCCGGGCTTTTAAGCACATTTTCGTAGTGGCTAAACCGTGCAATTACAACTTCCGGATCCCTCACCTGATGCCATTGGGCCCAAAGAGACATTTTCCCATAGACTTACATTGGGAAAGAGACACTTGAATAGCCCTTATTACAGGAAACGCTGTGTACTTGCTCCATGGGCCCCAAAGAGGGGCAGATCCGGGTCATTTTATAGTATTTTGTACTTTTTTGGCTTCATGCGCCACTGAGCAACGCTGCATCCAGTTCTCTTACAACATCCAAGGTTAAATGCTCCTGCGTTATGAACTCAACATCTACCGTTTGTAAATCAGTTACAGATTTAAAGACTCCCAGCCCTCATGACATCATCAGATGATTTTCTAAGAACTGTTTTCAGAGGCTGAGTTTTTACTCCGCAGGACTCGTAAACTGACTTGAGCTCGACAGTTTATTTTTGACCTTGGAAACAGCAATTGACTCACTCGCTGGTTTTGGAGTTTTCGACTGCATCTCATAGTCCACAAGCTTGATTGTGACTAGAAAACTGACCTTTATCTGTGAAATTGGTGGAGTTCCCCTTTAGAAAATGCAACATTACGTAAAAGCACCAACACGTTAATGCTAACATAAAGCTGTTTAATGACGTGAACAATCAATGTATTGAAATCCTGTCACTGACCTGGCGTGGCGGATGGAGGCGATGGCGTTGCTGAACTCGCTGTCGATGCTGCGGCAGTTGTAGAACTCCTGGTAGGCGTGGCGCGACGAGCCCTGGTACTCGATGCGGCTGATGCGGCAGATGCCCACGATGAGGATGATGAGCATGAGCACGAAGGCCACACACAGCGCTCCGATGATGATATAGAGGGAGTGGCGGGGCATGTTGGTCAGGGTGTCCTCAGTGTGTGCTGGCTTCCACTGCAGGTCTGAGACACACAGAGAGAGAGAGTGAGAGAGTGAGAGAGACAGTGAGAGAGAGAGTGAGAGAGAGAGTGAGAGAGAGAGAGAGACAGTGAGAGAGAGAGTGAGAGACAGAGAGTGAGAGAGAGAGTGAGAGAGTGAGACAGAGAGAGTGAGACAGAGAGAGTGAGACAGAGAGAGAGTGACAGAGAGAGAGAGACAGAGAGAGTGAGAGTGAGAGACAGAGAGAGAGAGAGACAGAGAGAGTGAGAGAGAGAGAGAGTGACAGAGAGAGAGAGACAGAGAGAGTGAGAGAGAGAGTGAGAGACAGAGAGAGAGACAGAGAGTGAGACAGAGAGAGAGAGTGAGAGACACAGAGAGAGAGAGTGAGACAGAGAGAGAGAGACACAGAGAGAGAGAGTGAGAGAGAGTGAGACAGAGAGAGTGAGAGAGAGAGAGAGACACACACAGAGAGACAGAGAGAGAGAGACAGAGAGAGAGTGAGAGAGAGAGAGTGAGACAGAGAGAGAGAGAGTGAGACAGAGAGAGTGAGACAGAGGGAGCGAGAGAGAGAGTGAGAGAGAGACAGAGAGAGAGAGAGAGACACAGAGAGAGAGAGACACAGAGAGAGAGAGAGTGAGTGAGACAGAGAGAGTGAGACAGAGAGAGAGAGAGACAGAGAGAGAGTGAGAGAGAGAGAGTGAGACAGAGAGAGAGA
>CALSBV010010348.1:948614-959376 GCA_943590825.1 Bovichtus diacanthus | reverse complement strand
TCTCTCTCTCTCTCTCTCTCTCTGTCTCTCTCTCTGTCTCTCCCTCTCTTTCTCCGTCTCTTTCCCTCCCTCTCTCCCCTCTCTGTCTCTCTGTCTCTCTCTCTCCCTCTCGCTCTCTCTCTCTCTCTCTCTCTCTCTGTCTCTCTGTCTCTCTCTCTCTCTCTCTCTCCCTCTTTCTCTTCCTCCCTCTCTCTCTTCATCTTCATATTCTTCATCTTCTTCATTCTTATATTCAGGTTCATACGTAGCTCACTTCTCTCTTCATACTCAGTTTGGATTTTTACTCAGTTTGGTCATTTTTGTCATTTTTATTTTTATATTATTTTACCTTACCTTACTTTGTTGTATATTGCACCTCACCCCATCCCAGCTCATCTTATTCTTACATCTTTTTTCAATATACTATATATATATATATATATATAAACATTTGCACTGAATTGTTATACTGTCTCCTACTGTGTATTGCAACTGTTGCACAACTATTTCCCTCGGGATAAATAAAGTTCTATCTTTCTAATCTAATCCACAGACGTGCGCCTCATACATACATACATACCTTCAAACTGTGTTGTGCAGACACACTCGTAGGCATTGATGAGATCCCTACAGGTGGCGTAGTTCTGGCAGGGGGCAGACAGGCACTCATTGTACTCCTCCTCACAGTACAAGCCATGGTAGCCTTAATGGGACACGGGAATATATACAGTATATATTAAGTCATTAAATATTTAATCATAACTTTGCTGCATTGCTGAAGCACCCAGATTATGTTTGACCTTGATCTAGGAGACGGTTTTGCTGAGAATGCAAGCTCTTTAGCTGTGATCAGCAAAAGTCATTCACTTACACTGACCCTCAGCCTAATTGTCAAATATGCGTGTGGAGTAGCATTTGGTGGCGCTGTAGGACTTTTAACAATGGACTTTAAATCATCATGTACATTAAGATTAGTCTCAACTTTCTCTTTCTCTGCGCATGTGTGCAGCCTTGTTTCTCTGTAGAGAGGGAAAGTGTGTGTGTGTGTGTGTGTGCATCATACTATCGCCAAGCTTTAATACTGCAGTTTCATCACGGAACGCCTGCATTCATTTCTGATGTACTTCTTCACTACTGATGAAAAGCAACAGCGCAGCAACACATCTTTGGATCTGGATCTAGATACAAAACCACGAGCAAACTAAAAAGGTATAAATCAACCGAACAAATATTGATTGAATTTTAAGTCCAGTATTTTGCCTCTGAGTTGCACTGGCGTTGGGCTTAAGGTCAAATGACATGCAGTGCACTGTCTTTCCATTGGATGGCAGCTGTGCAACGTCTGAAGGCATGGTCAGTGCACGAGTAACAGACAATCAATTACTCTTCTGTTCCTCCAGTGATATTTAGCCACAAAGGAAGACAAACTCTATTTCTGATGTACAGATGGTGTCTGTGCTCGGCTGCAGTTTGTGGGCGAGTTGTGTCAATACAACTGCAAGAAACGAGACAAGAAGACTGCAGGAGACAGTGGTCGTCTGTAAATGTGTTGTAAGTCACTCACTGTGTATTTATAATAGTTGTAATCAGTGGTGGACAGTAACTAAGTACATTTACTTGAGTACTGTACTTAAGTACAATTTTAAAAGGTACTTGTACATCACAAGTTTTCAGAGGCAAATAATATACTTTTTACTTCAGAATAATAATACAAATTATTAGCATTATTAGCATGTATTATTAGAGGTTAAGAATAACTTTATTGATTTCTTGGTGAAATCCACAAAAAAAAAAAAAAAAAAAAAAAAAGCTCTTCCTTTACCAGCTACAACATAAAAGTGATGAACACATTAATGCATCAATAATTATAATCCAATAATAAATTATTATTATGAAGTGGGCCATTGTGCAGAATGAGTACTTTTACTTTTGGCACTTTAAGTAAATTATGACGCTAATATGCTAAATGCTGTTTTACTTTTACTTAAGTAAGAGTTTGAATGCAGGACTTTTACTCGTAACAGAATATTTCTACAATGTGGTATTATTACTTTTAAGTAAAAGATCTGAGTACTTCATCTACCTACCCTGTAATGTATGTATATGTTAAATATGTACCTTCATATACCAGCTCACACTCCCAGGCTGCACTAGAAATTCTCAATCATCTACGACTTCAGAACCAAAATCAACAGAAGAGCAAATGTCTCCTGAGTCCTTACTGTACATGACCAGTGTAGCAATCTGTTTCCCAGTGCCGACAAAGTTTCAAACAAACCCTCCCAGGGCCTTAGCTAACGTGTGTTTTGGGAAGGAGAGAGGGGGAATTAATGAGGAGCCCAGTTAGAGCCTCTGGGGTCTGTGAAATGCCAGTGAAATGTCAAGTGCCTTTCGAAGACTCCGTCTGCTTTCTGTATGCTGGATGGTGATGCTGGCTGCCTCCCGTGTGAGCGGGATTACAGGATCCTTCTACATATCAGCTCCCCAGCAGCCTTCTGTCAGACAGCCAGCAGGCCATACACACCGCACATACATACATTAGCACACGTACACACACGCCACTGTTTTCACATGCATGCATACACACAAATAAAAACATTCATACACTCGTACTTTAGACACCAGCTGGCATTTTGATGAGGTGGGGAAAAGGTCAATTTTGTTACAAAACATTTAGTGTGTGTGTGTGTGTGTGTGTGTGTGTGTGTGTGTGTGCACTGTTGTGTCTGCAATGCTAATTACAAATCACCAATTTCACCAATCCCATTAGACAGGGCGGTCTGAGTGGAGACATTTGATTGGACGGCAGCATCTGCTCCATCAGCGTAGTCACAGACAATTCACACACACACACACACACACACACACACTTGTAAGGCAAATGCTTCACCATGGCAACCAGACAACAGAGGATGAAAGGGGAGTGAGGTGAGGTAAACGGCAGGAAGATAAAGACGTGGAAGGACAAAGGGACAAGTATTAGAAGAAAGAGGAAACAAAAAGAAAAGAAATGCAAAATAAAAAAAAATAAGGCTGAGGCTGTGGGGAAGCAAAAAGATATCTGAATAATTGGAAAGCAAAGGACGACTGCTCTGCACACCAGGACACTGCAAGAGTGAACGCTTTTGAATAAACATGAGGAACATGACTTATGGCGGAATTATCGACTCGAGCAATAACTTTTAGAGTTCAAATATTTGGGAAACTGTTTCTAAGGATTGAAAAAGAGCTAGAAAAATCATTGAAATCAATAAGTCAAAGGTGAAGTGGTGTCCACCAGGGAGCAGTCCTTGGACCTATGCTTTTTTCCATCTACATGCTTCCACATTGGTGATTGTTAATTATCACTGTTACTCTGACGATACACAGCTATAGGTACACGTGAAGCTTTCCCGACTCCTAAATGTGAGACGTGTCTATCAGAAATGTAATAAAATTGGTGGATATGAACTTTTTGCTGTTGAATGCGGATAAAAGACTTAATGGTCCAGCCAAATATGGGCATTTGTATCTGAACTTGAGTGTCAGTATTGATGGCTGTATTATTTGTGAAAGCTCGACCATCATGGATTGTGTGTTCTGCATTTTTTTTCATCTCAGTAATATTGCAGAAATCCAACCTATTGTATCATTGCGTGACGCTGAAACCTTAATCTACGCATGTGTAACCTCCACACTTGATTATTGTAATGTCCCTTTTCTGTGGTCTTCCTAGTGCAAGTACAAGCTAGAAGTGGTTTTAAGGTTGTTCATCCTGGGTAAAGCCATACTGCAATAGAGATAACAAAAGAAGCTGCACGGCTGCTAATGAAGGAGAACGAACGGAAGCATCAAGTAAGAGATCCAGATGGTGATTGACTCATACACTCGACTGACAGACGGTATAAACAGAGAGCAGTAGGGGCAAAGTGTCAAATTATGTTCATGGGCCACTGGGAAAGAAATCTATTTCACCATCCTAGCAAGGTAATTGCAAGACAATGGATTATGAAAAGTCATCATTCCACTCAATTGATTTCATCACAGAGGCATCGGTGCGAGCGCCACGATCATCCCGTCTAAATATAACTCCTCATTCAGCCAGATGATATTTGCTGCTACTCTGAGTCTGAGCCCATGCTAAAAGTCGCCGTCTTTTTACTTATCGCTAAGCTTTGTGTGCTGGTTGTAAAGCTGGATTTAGAGCGGTGATGTATTCAGGTGCAGAGGGTATCTTATAGCTTTGGATGGATTTCTGAATGTACCGAGAACTGGCTCAAGGGGTCCGAGGGCTCAGGGGGGGGGGGGGGCTCGACTCATATCCACATTTTTTGTTTGAAAGTCGCAGTGGTGAGTCAAAAGTAAGGATGTCTTGATCAGCTCTCTTTGGCTCGTGATCCATTGATGTTAAGCATCTTCCAATACCAAGTCTGATCGGATTTATATTTTTTCAGCTTCACAAATACAGTATATACCCTGCACCACAGGTTTACTTTGATGATTTTCTATAAATGCATGGAGCGTGAGGGTGGATCAGCTGAAGAGGGAAGATTTGGGGGACAAAAAACCCAACAGGCTCTCGCTTCAGCACGAACAAAATACTTCAGTTCAGGATCTCTTGTCAACCAGCAGCACAAATCAATCCTACAAAATACAAGAGAGAAAGATGCGAAACCTCCAGCAGTGACGCAGAGGGGTAGCTGCTCCGGTGGGTAGGTGGAGGTCAGGATCAGGGGCCGTGGTCTCATGATCGTATCGAGACCCTTCTGTAAGTGATACTCTTGCAGCGCAATTATTTAGTGAAATAAGTCCCATGGTACATGTGTCAAAAACAAATTGGCAAGAGTTGTGGGGAAAATTGCTGCTGTGGCACGAGGATTCATAAATCTAATTATTTGCAAAGTCCTATAACACATGCTCTTTCTATTATGTAGATGCTATTCAATGAATAGCTGAAAACGAGGTGAGCTGTTCCACCTCGAACTGACTAAATTTGGCTCTTGGTGCCAAAAGCACTATTACATCAGCAACCGACAGCAGCACTAAACCTTTACTAAAAGCACCCGTCGCTAAGAAGACTGGCATTGCAGCTCACCTGGGACACACAGACACCTGTAGCTGTTGCCTACGCTGCGGCAGACCCCGTGGGCGCAGGGGTTTAGGGCACAGAAGTCCACCAGCTGGGCACATGTAGGGCCGGTGAAGCCCGCTGTGCAGCTACAGCCGAACCCCAGCGGGCCGGGGCCCTGGGCGTAGCACGTCCCGTTATTGTGACAAGGGCTGGAGGCACACGGGTCCACCTTCTGCTCACACGTAGCGCCCTGGTAGCCTGCGAGAGGGAGAGGCCGGGACAAGGGTGGGGAAAGGTAGGACAGAGAGGGGAAAATGACGGGAAACCATCACAAAAATAACAATAGTCCTCATGTGCCTGGAAGAAAACACAGCCTCTGGAAAGCTGCCAGCGCCCTTGATATTATTTAAAACTTGGTGCCCTTATCAACTGCGAAACATTAAACAACACGTAGAGCAGAAAGAGGTGGGAGTGAAGGCCGATTGCCAATTCTGCAGGCAAAAAACAGATGAAACTCTTCTTAAGTTTGGTCATCTCAAGGCTTCAAAGGACGTGCTCGCAACAAGGCGCCAGAGTGGCACAGCAGGGGTTGTGTTTATGTAAATCATGTGCGATTTGTGACATCTCTTTGGCATGAAATTGCACCTACTCCTCAGCCCACTAAGAGTGCCTCTTTATGCAAATAAGCAAAAAAAAATAAATAAATGTGTGTGGGTTTAGTTGTGAGAGGTGCACACAAAGAACTCTAGACTTAAATATGTGGTGAGTTTTGATTTTAAAAATCATTTACACGTAGATTTAAATACACATCAACATATGATTTTTAATGTCTTTATTGGTAGAGTCACGTAAACCAGTAGAGAATCTACCCTAATGTCACCCACAAGCACTTTTTGAGAGCCTTTTTCTTTTAAAATCTTTAATTTGTGCCACCATCCGAGAGCAGCAGTGTGTTTGTTCCATCTGCGGCGTCTTAAGTCAATTACCTTAAGATATGCTGTGCACACGCGCTTCATTCAGTGTGGGTACCTGAATTAAATCTCATAAACTGCGAGAGGGTGTAAAAACATGTACACAAACTTCAGACACAAATGTTCCTGCTCGCACAGCCAGTACAGTCATTTATTCCACATAGTTTCCAAGCTGTAAAGGTCATTAGAAGTGTAGGACGCGACCACAGGATGACATTAAATGCTTTTCTCAAAGCAAAAAAATCCCCTCAATTTTGTCTGGAAACGCAAAAATAATATCATGTGTCATGTACACTGAGTATTTATAAGTTCATCAAGCAAGTTTGCACAAAACTGTCCTGTAAAATGTTAAAACTTTAAACCAAATGCTCTTTCTTGTGCAATTATTTCAGCCTTATAAGTTCTGCAAGTCAATGTCATTTGACACACATCTCAATTATAGTTTATCTAGGCCTTAAAGGAATAGTCTGACATTTTGGGGAATACACTAATGCTCACTCTTGCACACTCTTGAGAATATCATTGGCACTTTAATGTCTATAAATGTAGTGTGAATCTAGAGCCAGGAGGCATTAGCTTGGCTTACTTTAACCACTGGGAGCAGGGGAAGCGGCTCACCTGCCGTGCTGTAACGGAGCCAGGTGAGCCGCTTCCCCTGCTCCCAGTCTTTATGCTAAACACATCTAACAGCCTGCTTGTTGTAGATTCATATTCTTACAGACAGACATCAGAGTGTTTTAGGTCTTCTCATTAACCTCTCAGGAAAAAGCGAATAATATTCATATAACAATCTATAGATTTCTCTCAATCATCACTTATGACCCGCAGTGTGTGGTGGTGTCTTTATCTGCCTGGATTTTCCTTTTTTTTTCTGTTAATTTTGCTGCGTTCGGGACATTTCTGGGCGCCAGCATCTGTAAAAATGTAGCAATCAGGTGCCAGATTGTAGACGCGCAACAGGAAGCTACGTAAATGGCGTACACGGCGCTGAAAAAAGCGAAAAAATACGCCCTGCGCACAGAACTCGTTCCAAACCAAATCCTACTCGTGTGCCTTTAAGCCTCATGATCGCCCAGCTTTGTGGAAGCATGTGGGAAGAGTTACAGCCCTGATCGAAGATAATGTACTGAGAAAAAAGACGAGCGAGCGGTTTGGCTCCATCATCTCCTACCACCCAAAATCACCAGCTAATCTTTCTTTTATCCCCTCCTCCTCGTTGTCAGAAAAACAAAAAAAAACGCAGCTTAAATTATCTTTTTTTCTTCTTCTATTGTGTCTTAGGAGGGTGGCTGTGTTTCTGTCATGCTTTCACTTCTCTTTGTGGGGTGACTGGTTCCAGTGGGTTTTTTTCCTCTTCACGCCCTCTCATTAGCGCCTCTGCTACTTTCACCTATATCCTCCTCACCTAAAAATAACTTCCTCCCTTTTCCTTTTTTTGTTTCTTCCACGCCTCTCCTCCTCTGTCTTCACCTCCCCAATGAAAGCCCGTGGTGTGTACGCGCACGCGCCTCGCGGTGCTATAGTGCGCGCGGGTCCTCTGGTTTACAGTAACACTGTAGTAAATCCCTGTGCTGACTGCATGGGAGTGCACACTCAATTGAGCTAATGAAGAGATTTCTCTCAAGCATCCATTCATCTGCAAGACTTTATTTCACCGTGCGAGGAGGACATTTATCATTCAGCAGCAGAGAGGAGCAGTCGGAGGAAAATCTCACCCAAATCTCTCTCGTTCTCTCCCTTTCTCCCTGCTCTGCCTCCTTCCGAGCTCCCTCGTCTATTCTCCTATTCTATCCCACGCTTGCAAAAACACAGAGCTCGTGAGCCCAGACACACTCTCACATACCTTCGTGCATAACTTTAATTTTATGATTTGTATTTGTTCCGTCACGGTTGAATCCCTTGCTTTCCTCTGCGTTTAGCTTCTTCGCTCTGCGTAAGAACTTCCACCTCTTGAGCTCAACATTTTCTGTTTATTTGTCTAAATAGCTATCAAAGACACACAACACACACACACACACATTGTGACATGGCTGACATAGAGGAGTCTTGTTCGCTCATGCTGCTGCTGGCATTCAAACCTGCCAACATTAAAAGCAGTTAACAGTTTATATTTAGCAAGAGCGCCCCCCCCCCCCCCCGCCCTGCTGGTTCTGACTGGAGGCAGTCACAGTACACACACTTCCTCCCCTGTCAGTGTGTAGAAGTGTGTGTGCAGGTGAGAAAAAGTTAAAGAGTCTGGCAGTCTCGGTTGACAAGAGTACAAAATGTACTTGAGCATGTCTGTGCAATTCACATTATCAATAGTGTTCAAACTGATTTGACTTTGATATCACTTAACTTTCGACTGAGGGTGCGAGGATTAAAAACCGGAAGTCAGAGAGTAGAGAACGTCTTAAAAAATGTTAATTGTATGAATCAATGAATCAAATCACGTGTCAATCTATTCTCATTAAGCACATCACCTCTGGTTTCACCCGGGACACTAACTGCGGGGCGTTTCTGGACCCACCCTCCTCACGCCTCTGTGGACTTCTTCGCTCTTTTTTTACTTCCTGGTTCACAATTTTGTGGAATACATAGAAATTGTGTGATACACTCAAATTACAGCGCGTTCATCTTCATAAGCATAGCTACGATTAGTGTACGAGAAACAAAACGGGGCTGAAAATATTACCTTCCCTCCCTGCAGGGTGAATCTATTTCAACATCCCTGCCTCCCTTGTGATGTAGCAAAAACAAATTAAAATGCATCTTTTTCTCCCAGTGATCACAGAGCTGATGCTTCTCTGACGACATCTGCTACAGTCGTCATGTCGTCCCTCTTTTTGTTTATTGCTTTCGTCTGTGCAGGAACATTGAAAGTCAACTTGGAGGTAAGTCCTGGGCGAGGGAGGGCAGATCTGCCCCCTGTGCGTGTTCATTTGATCCACTTCAGTGTGCTTACATTTCTGCACCTGTGGAGGACACTACAGCACTTTACTGTAAAGACTCCTACTTTCTCTTTTTTACCGTCCTTGAGAAACATGAGCAAATGGACTGAAAAGAACTTCTGGTCCCAACAAAGAGACGAGGACTTGGTCCTGAGGGAAATGAATGCAGGAGGAACAAAGTTTTCTTTTTTTTTATTCTACAAACTTCGTACCCTTCTTTCTCTTTGTCATCTCCCTGTGTACCTGTGAAAGGCTGCACACAAAGGATTCTTGGACTCGTGAATTAAATCCTTACTTGATAGAAGATGGAAATGTTCTCCTATACGTTAAACTATAAAACATCATTGTGGATGTAAAACACATCTAAAACATCCTCCTCTGATGTGCTCAAGGTATGGACGCTTCTCTAAAACACATTACCCCAACCTTAACAATAAACACGACACTATATTCCTGATTTTCATCTTAGAACTTTTACCTAAACCTAACCTCTCCCCATGAGGCACAACGTGACTGAATGAACAGATTTGTTTTTGTTTAGCATCCTCAGTCAGTTATTGATTGATCATTTGTTAAACAGTGTGTCCTACACTGAGACATCCTTTTCTATGGATTTCTCATTTGGAGTTTAAGTGGAGCTTTCTGGTCAATTATATTCCTGCTCATGCTGAAGTTTTTCTATTTTTTTTAATTATTATTATTTTCGATATCTACTGATTTTCTTCCATTTATTCCCGCTCAAGGTCAAAATGTTTCCGCATCCCAAGCACAGAGGGTGTCATATTCTGTACAGATTGTAAAGCACCCTTAAAGGCAAGTGTGTGATATTTGGCTTCACAAATAAAAGCTTCACAAACTGATTTTGCTGCTGCAACATGAAAGGCATCACTTTCTAAGCTCTAAATTGAATATCATTAACAGCATTTATGAGAAAAACGGTGGATTATGTTGAATTATTTCACAGCAGACATTTTACACGTCATAGTAGGAAAGGCTAATAATAACGTAACGTCAATAAAATGAATAATGCCTCTGTTCTTCTCATTTTATTATTTAAACCTGTGTTTTTTATCCTGCTGTGACCTCTCACGCTACACGTAAAGAAACACACAAATAGGTAAATTGTCCATAATGTGAAGTGAAAACCCTGAATTATTAATAATTAATAAGCTCATGACGTTTGTTTTTTTTAAAAAGACCTCTTTCGCCAAAATCCTTTTACTGTGCTTCTCTAATTAAGCTGCTTCATTTTATGAAAACACACACACACACACACACACACACACAAGTGGTGGATTATGAATTCCTTCCGTCATTGGGGACCTTGGTTTCTTTGGCAGCTGCAGATCAGCAGCACAGTCAGGTGTTGCAGAGCGAGTGAGGACTCAGATCGAGAAAAAAAAAGCAACGTCTGCTGGGAGCTGTGTACCTGGAACAATGAAACAGCCTCCCGCCAGCGTTTCCATCCATCTGCTGTTTCTTTATTTATGTGGCGAGATCCATCGTTACCTAATGGTTGCCCTGTCTTTTGTACGCATGTGTGCGCGCGTGTGTGTGTGTATACACTGCTGCCAGGACATGACGTACGTTAATCCAAGTGTGCTCTCGTTAGGAAATGCTGCTTCGGCAGAAGTTTTGCGGTCACAGATTTCCCCGGAGAGGCAGATGCAGGTCGCTGAGGCTATGAAGACTAATTAGAATAGAGGAGGAAGGTTTAAATTAAGCATCTCGGTGGCACAGATACTGTTAACCCGCAGCAGACTACAGAGTGTATAATAACTGGATTCAGACACCTGAAACACACACACACACACACACACACACACACACAC
>CALSBV010010348.1:908189-924690 GCA_943590825.1 Bovichtus diacanthus | reverse complement strand
GCATCCAGCATCCAGCATCCAGCATCGAGCATCGAGCATCTAGCATCTAGTATCGAGCATCTAGCATCTAGCATCGAGCATCGAGCATCGAGCATCTAGCATCGAGCATCGAGCATCTAGCATCCAGCATCCAGCATCCAGCATCTAGCATCTAGCATCGAGCATCTAGCATCCAGCATCTAGCATCTAGGATCTAGCATCTAGCATCCAGCATCTAGGATCTAGCATCGAGCATCTAGCATCTAGCATCCAGCATCCAGCATCTAGCATCTAGCATCCAGCATCCAGCATCTAGGATCTAGCATCTAGCATCGAGCATCTAGGATCTAGCATCGAGCATCTAGCATCTAGCATCCAGCATCGAGCATCTAGCATCTAGCATCTAGCATCGAGCATCTAGGATCTAGCATCGAGCATCTAGCTAGTAAAAAAAGCCAAAGACTGGGACCGTTCTCTCAAGAGTTGGTTAAGACCAAAATAAAGCTAAAATGTGAATATTAGAGTTGCGTTTGTCACGTGGCCATAAACACGACTCCAACTGACGCCAACGTTGCTTTGCGTCAATGCCTGTGTGTGGAGAGGCTAACTCGTGTGTTTCTGAGAGAAGGACTTCACGTTTTCCCGCCGGCTAATGGCCAAACACGTGTCAACGTATATTTGAAAACGCTGTGGGTAAAAAATTGGGCTGTTGTTGTAAATTCACCTACTTTTGGAAGAACATAGTTTGGCATTATTTAACACGTAACCTGTATTTGTGTCACGACTGGCGAATACAGGCAACAAGGGAAAGACCCAAATGCAGACAATAGACAAAAAGGACTTCAGGGATTTATTGTAAAACGTGTCTTATAGACAGAGTAATAGATCAGCAGTGTCGGAGGACGATGTGGTGGCTCAGTGTTTCTTCCCACAGTTCAAAGACAGACAGGTCACGAGAGGTGGGAACTCTGATTATACCTGTAGCTGTGAATGTGAGCGTTCAGCCCTGTGATTGTCTCGCAACCTGTCTATAGGATGTATTTTTGCTGGGATTTATGTGGAATAGGCTCTGGCACGCACCCCTGAACAGGGAAAGTGGATGGTTGGCATTAGGCTCCTGTAGAAAAACTCACCTGCTCCAACCAACTCCAAAACGGGGTAATGCATGTCAGCTGGGATTCCGGTTTAGCATTTAAGCAATAACCTGTCAGTATCCCAGGCAGACATTATTGTTGTTATGATTTATTACACCCGTCAGTCAGAAAACCACCCAGCATGAAACCCCTCATGATCCAGACTCGTCACTTCTGCTGTCAGCAAAGACAACTTAAAGACTCAGCCGGAGCTCTTTTCTTTTCTAGCACGGCCATGAATGGAGGAGCAGGTAGGATGTTCCCGTGTCAGAAAACTTTCATTGTGACTTTCACTTGTCTTTACGAAGTTCAGGGTGCGTTAAGACTTTTTCTGTCACAGCCAATGAAACTGATACATGATTTTGGGACAAAGAGAAAGTGCACAGACTATCGGATCTGTACATCTCATGAAAGCAAAACAACATTTGAATCTTTTCAGCCTGACAGTGAAGCTGAATAATTGTGTTTTTGTCTTGGGACTCTGGCTCATTAAAACATATTAATTCTCTTGTCATATGGAGAGCCAACAGAAACAGACCAGTGACCTATTTTATGGACTGCGCCTTAGTTTAGGAAGCACGACAGTGTAAAAAAGCCCTCAGGCTTTTGTCTGTTTTGTGCAAAAGAGAAAGACATGAATCAAATCATCAAGTAAGAAGAGAGAGCCAGCTGTCGAGGGATGGAAGAGCTCAGGTGCAAAAACGAGGCTGTTCAGATAAATTAAAAAAAGTTCCAGCTACTTCAAGACACAAGCGAAGTACTTTAATAAATAAATATTGTAATAAAACTTGAGTAAATGAACACAAAATAGATTTTTCTATTTGTGTAACAAATGACATCAGTAGAGCATGTATTGATCCCAATGGGGAATTAAGAATGAGATTTTTTTTTTATAGTTTTGTAATATTAGAATATAAAATCTAAAAAAGGTACAAAGAGAAAATTGAATCAACACCAGGAATTGTCAATAAAAAAAATACCAAAAATAGAGATGAATTAAGAGTGGATATTAGACTTATAAATGACTCGATGACTAAGTTTCAACATGTATTTGGTCACGTTTTGTCTCACTTTCCGTGTGGAGTTAAACTGCGATGAAGACTGTCAGCTGTCAGTCCTGAGATGATTGACGAGCTGAAGCAGGAAGAAGCTGTGAGCTCACTGATGCATCGACAAGTTAAAGCTGGACTAATCTGAAGTTTTCATATTAACAATGATTTAATGACTTGTATGTGAAAGATATTGCTCAAAGTGACAAACCCCCAGAAAATTGAAGTTCTCCAAAGATCTACGAAGCGTTTTTGCATCTTTCAGCTCATTATTTTGGTTTTCTGGCCCGTAATTCTGCAAAATGAATCCTAATGTTGCTCCGTCTCTGCTTGATGTGTAAAGGTAGGGTTAGGGTGTGGTAGGGTTCACACAGCTCATAAAACTTAGTTTAGTGAAAAATAAAGAGAAGGAGAGATGTTCTTTTTTTAAAGTACAGTATTAGGATGCGGAAATATATTTCATAACAAATGATATGCCAATATGAAATCAATGTGATACTTTAAAAAGGCACAAACATTGAATTGCCAATGAATATTAGGTTCGAAAAATTTGCCCAATTTAACCGGTATTCCATAGCGAACCAAAACAGTAACATTGCGAGACAGAAATCAAAACAATTAGCTGAAAGACACTATAAAAATATTGCTTATGGTTATCTAAAATGTCTGTTTGGTTTGTTTTTTTGTGTGAAGACTGATCAGAGCTCTCCACCAGATCTACAAAGATGATGAACATATTAAACTGCTTATAAGACCAACAAGACAAACTTCCAGAAAGTTTGTGGAGCCCTTCATGTAGCATCATAAAAAAAAAAACCAACATATTATTATTCACAGCAAAGCCTGAGGGAGAGCAGCAGGAAAAAGATGGATTACACTCATTCACTCAGCTGCCTGAGATAGCACTAAATACTAAACCTTGCTCAAGGGAACTTAAAGTACACATTAACAGCATCTGGAGGAAGAATTTACGTCCCCAAAACAGGTTTTCTATTAACATTTCTTTAATATTCTGGCTAGAGCTGTCCTCGTTACTGTATCAGACTGAGCCGTGTGGCAGCAAAGAATAAAACATTGTTCTCAAAAAAATTGGCTCCTCGAATTGTATTGTCCTCTCATGCACATTAGGCCTACATTCTCCAAAAATCCTCTCCCAAATCATTCTGGGATAAATCTGCAAACCATCTGCTTCACATTCATCCAAGTTCTTCTCGCATCCAGTAACGCAGACGAGGCTTGCGTCGTGGCCAGAAAGTGTGTTTTTGTCAGCGAGCCTTTAATGTTATCTATTTCTGCACATCAAAGCGCCTGCCATCCCTCCCTCTCTCTCAAACTTCCCCATCACTTCCTGCCCCAGTGGCTTCAAAGAGCAACTCCTCTTTCAAAAAGTGGATCCATGAAGCCTACACAAACATGGCCGAGCACCTTGATAAATTTCGATCTCGCCTTGATGCATAAATAGATGTAAATACGGGAGCAGTGGAGAGATGGAGGTAAAAACACGCTAATGCGGCGAAACTGTCCATTCGTGCTCATGAATTCCCATATAAATAATATAGCATATATCTTCCGTTCCTACACATCTTATTTTTTTCCGTTATCATATTTCATTGGAGCTTCATTTTTTTTCCGTCACTCAAAAGCCAATATCCAGCAGGAGGACACTTACTTCGCTCCACAAGGGTCCCCGTGCTGCCGTCAAACAAATGACATTAAATCACCTCCCGTGATTGCTCAACATCGTCCCTCAAAAGACGATTACTTCTCGACTCAGCCAAATGCCAATATAGATAGAGAGATAGGCGAGAATTGATGCAAGAAATTAGAGTAGGAGGAGAGGAGTAAGAAGAATACTAAGTGAGAGGAGGATGATTAAAGAGACTAGTTGCTGCAAGCCTCTATTTATACCTATCCAAGTGGAGCCGGGCTGCAGGGGGACTCGGGCGTCTCTTCTCGAGGACTGGAACGCAGTTGTCTGTCTTCTTATTATATCAGACTGGGACTAAAAAGGGATCTGGAGCTTTCAGGCTCTTTGTGAATTTATCAGAAGCTGCTCTTCCAGCTGACAGAGAGGCGTTCGTTCACCCGTTGTTGTTCGCTATTACATCTCCCCTATGCAGCTTTTTTCACATCGCAATGACAGCTAGTCTGTGAGCTTGATCCAACGCTGCAGTTCTTCTTGATTAGCTGTGATACCAGCTCAGTGTCAGTGTTGAGACAACAGTATTTGTGGCTGTCACAAGTAGAACAGGCTGCCCTTGAAATATTAGGCACTTATGAGCATTAAATTCCATCTCAGACTAGCTTGGAGCAGGACATGCAATATGAAAAGTGACACACTTTGGATCGCTAACGGCTCCTAATAAAGACTTACAGCTGCTCTTGCAAGGTGTCCAGTTTTTATTAGTTTTTAACTAAAATGCTTTAGTACGCAAATTAAACATACGAGTCATCGTATCTGAATCATAAAATGATACTTCGGCTTGGACCAGAGATCTAAAAGTTGGAGTGATTTGTTGTGGCATCTGTTTGGTACAAAGTCAGCAGCTCTGATCTGAGGACGAGTCTCAGACTGATGCTAACAAAACTAACTGACTGGCATGTAAACACAAGTGAAATGGCTTAAATAACAATGTTAAAAAGAAAGCACAACATTTTTTAACAAAGTCACGATGAGATGAAAGTGAAAATATAACATAATTATTATTATAATATAAATAATTTCAAAGTGAAAATAAAACGGCCAAATTTAGTTCTCTGGATCCTACACTTCCCATAATGCCCCTCAACAGTGTCCATCATCAGACCCACTCCTGACTGGTAATGCACATCTTTTAAAAGCATCGCCTCCAGTTTGTCTTCCCGTTGGAAATGTTTTTTATCTCCAAGCTCGATGACCAGATTCATTCACTAGATCTGCTTCATTGCACTTTTTTTGCTTTTTCAGGTACATATCAACTTTTCCACCTCAGCCAAGCGTAAAAAAACTTTTTTTGTGATCAGATTTCTTTTTACTTTCACTCAAAATTAAAAGTAACATACAAAACATAACGGTAACGTCTGGGTTTTCCTCCCGTCCAGACTGGATAAACATCAAACTCAACTAAAGTACTAAAGTACGCTGCCTCTACTGTCCTCGACAGTCTTGCACAATCAGGCCTTGTATTTTGTGGGACCTGCAAAGCGACATTAACAGATAACAGGGTATTTATTGAGAAATACCAGCTTTAGGTTTAGCATTAGAGTAAGGGTAGAAGATTTCTATACCATAAACTACCATCCATGCATAATGTGGACATGTATATCAAGACAGTCATAGTCATGATGATGGTTAATCACCTAGTGTATGAATAACTAGATACACACATGCAGTATGTCCACTGACCACACTGCATGTGTGTATCGATCACTCATACATCAGGCTATAGATCCAGAGCACCACTGGGTCAGCAGCTGTATTTTTCTGTCCTGCTTCATTCTCCAAAACCATAAATCAGACGCCGACTCTGCTGTGCAGCACAAAACACTTAATGATTTGGATGGAAGCCCTCCTCCTGCTTTTAAGCTGTCTCTCTATACGACATGCTGTTTCATCATTACTTTCTGCATAAAAAGTTACTACCCACTGTGATCCGACTTACTGAGGAGCAGGAACATTAGTTAGTGAATTTGAGTGAGGTCGGATATGGATTATGGTTTTGTGTCCAAGGGGCGAATTGTAGTATGAATACAAGTATTTCTGCAGGATAAAAACAGTAAAAGTCTCTCTCGGGCCACATGCTGGTCGGGATGGGTGTCATTCTGCGCGGTGATCTGAGAGCTCGCTGTTTGCTCTGACCTATATACACAGAAGGTTCCTTGCAAAACAAGATATCCACTGTATGAAAAAAAAAAAGAATGAGAAAAAAAAAAAAAAGTGGTGACACCTACTGCTGACATGATTAAACTGGCGCCGGCATGAAAGCGAAACACTTTCTGGAACTAAATCAAAGACTTGAGGTGTCTTGAGGAGTGGATTTCAGGTCACACTTTGTTGTTTTAAATAGGCATGTAGCAGATGTTAAAAACCCTCTTTGCTTCATGTCAGGCTAAAAATGGGTCTGGAGCTGGTCCTGCTGCCACAGGGAATTAGTCACTGAGACACTGGAAGTGGAGCATGCTGTTCCCATTGTCACAGAAAGATCTGTAAATTATCACCATTCATTTTACCTGCCTCTCAGGATGTCGGATAACAGCATGAGAGCTATTGTGCACTAAAATAATACTGTAAAAAAACAAGTAGATTGTACAAACATAGAACACGTCATACCTCCGACTGAGCGTTTGCTTAATGTGGGCGACATGATTTTCTCTGTTCCCTTTCTGAATACATTTCTTATTTTTATGTTTTTTAAGTCCTCGGCGAGGTAGGCCTAGCTGACATGTTCTGCTCGGTGTTACGTGCTCTCCACCTGTTGATCTTTTGGCTCCCCTCGTCATCGCTCTGTTGCCATGGAAACCCCCCGAAGAGGAATGGGGGCACAGGGATAAAAAAAAAACAACAAAAAAAAACTGGGCCTCACAGTAGCAGGCGACACCGGACGTGTATCATCGCTGTCCTCCCGGAAAAGGGAAGAAAATGCTTTTAGAAGCAGAGACGGCGAAGACATTTTGTTTGAAGAGCGACAGATTTCCTGCAACGCCGCCTACGTTAACATGTTCCAACAACGACGGAGGGAGGGAGAGAGAGGGGGGGGGATGATCTGACAAATCTTTATATGATTCAGGGCTTTTTTTCCTGAACAGAGTTTGTGTTTGGTTTAGTTTTATAAAAAGAGATCTGAGCTGGAATCATTTGTTTTTCCAATTTGTCCAAATTAAAGCAGAAGTGGGGCTGAGAGGTTTCCTCGAGAAACCCAAGTAACTCCATTACTAAATATCATCGAGGAAAAAGTCACAATAAATACCAATTTGTTTGATCCCGACCAACTCCGGTGCGCAGGTTTGTGAAGCCGCTGATCGACGGATCTGGAGGACTGTGTGTGGGATTAGAGGTGTCACAATATCAGAACTGTAGTCGATACCAATACCAGTGAAATACCACAATTAGCAATACCAATTCCGATCTACGGTAAAAAGTCCCATGTACTTCAACAGACACTGCTTTATTACCGTTTGCATACTGGTTTTTATTCAGAAGTTAAACAGGTCATAATTCATTCTCTAATATCTATTTTATATTGCTGTGAAAACAACTGTATTTATTCAAGTTTCTCTCCAAAAACAACATTTTGCAAGATTAACTTTGAACACTTCATGATAATGTTAAAATGTACTGAATAGAGATTGAACGCACCATCATTGGGTGCGTCCTCTGGACTAGTCGATGGCGAGTTTACTGCGTCCAAAACACACTGTCACGTGGACAGGACGCAGTTAGTCCCGAGACCTGATGGTACCTGTGGTACTGTAGAACAACGAGTAACGTTTTAAGAATCGGTTCTCATGACATCCCTATGGAGGACTGAGTCAAAATAAATGTCATTTTTCTTAGCATGGAACCTGTGCAAACTCTTTATAATAGTTTTTGGACAACAATGGAGCTCTATGGCACAGAGGAATGGACTATTAGACTGGATACACAAACAATAATTGTTAGTAAAATAAATCCTTGTTGGTTTTGTTATGGGATTATTATTATTATGTTTATTTTACTCTAAGACAAAGGTTTTAGTTTAGGCACAGAGCCCATTAAAATGAGTCAGTGAATTTTAATGATTCAGTTCACTTACTAGAGTTCAATTAAAAAAAACTTTTTTTTTCACTTTTATGAAATGTTTTCATTTTTAAAAAAGCAAAAAGAAGCACAATCTCATAAATGTTTAAATCCCCCGCCGGTCGTGAAGCTCCGGGTCGAGCCCAGAGCGCTCGACTCCCCCCACAGCTCGAGTGTAAAGCACGTTACTGCTCTACACTGAAGATAAGATTTAAAATGTCATCATTAACACGCACTGCTGCTATAAAGACCGCTTTGGTCCAGATGAACCATAACGTCTCATCTTACATGTGGAAGATGACAGGAAACTTAGAAGTGCTGCACAGTTTTAACAGATAAAGGTATGAAGTGGATTAAAGTCAAACAGTGATGGAACTTGCAGTATGTTGTACAAGGAAGCTCATTTCTTTTTTTACTTGAACATTTTAAGTTTGATGTCCGTGTTAGCGCCCGCCTCCCGCTACAATTATTACAGTTTTTTTAACAAGAACCAATTTCAAGGGGAACTTCTTCATTATTTCAGGCTGAATATTTACTTTTTGATGAATACATTTCCAGCACAATCCCCAACAGACACACAATTTCTCCACAGCGACTTTCCTATCAACCGGCAGACAGGCCTCGCAGTTAATACAGCTAATCTCTGTGTCCAACGCCTGAGGCTGGTGCCTGGGAGCTGGCGTCCCGCTCCTCTCTCCGTCGGAGATGCTCTGCTGGTCCTGAAGGGATTTTTTAATTTTTTTTTTTGGGATTAAGCCGGCATTCATTGTCTGCAACTCAGAGAAGATGTTCACGACACACACCAGTACACAGACACACGCTGGCTTGTCTCTCACTTGGCTTCATTAAAGAACATATTGTAAGATCAACTTAGCTGACAAGTTGTGTTTGTGTGTGAGGCGGAGACAGCGGGACAGTTCTGCAGCTGTTACTGAGTCACCGTCTTTGGGAAGGAAGAAGAGCGACAGAGCGGAGGAAGATAACTCTGCTGTCTGAAACGACACAGCGGCCATTTCCCCATAGATCTGTGTTTCCTCTAACCCTAACCCTAACCAGCGTGCATGGTCGAACCATTACATAACTTAGGCCCTTTCCCCAACCAAAGGGGGAACTGACCACCTCAGCGTCCGCCCCCTCCTCAGGTCTTCCACCCGTGACGGTTTCTTTTCTTCGTATTTTTTGATTCTGATAAAGCATTTATTTGTGTTTAAGTCTGAGGAGGTCATGATGTGTGACGAGCGCTCGATGTTGTGTAAAATAAATTGTCTTCTTCTCGGTTTTCTCAAGATTTGAGTGAACTGGACGACTTCCCGTCAACTACTCCGCACATGAATGGCATGAAAATAATGAAATGTTCTCTTTTAAATTTATTATTTTTTTTTTTTAAAAACGGTTCAATATGTGACTTTTTTTTTAAGCATTTATTTGTTTGACAGGGACAGTGCACACTAGCTCTACCAGAGTTAGCTATAAGCTCAGTTGCATCTTTAGTCGCTGCACAGGAAACAGAGAATAACATCTGTAGTATTAAAACTACAAGACTCTATTAACTTTACAGAAACAACATGATTGGGTTGATTTTAGGGTTGACTTGTAGTGCGTTTGAGACGAACGTATTCCTCTTTTACAGCTACATAATTGCACATTGGAAGAAGTCTTGCAGGCGTCACACGCAGCTCTGACTCTGGACACGATGTAAAAACAAATCCCCTCAGAGCTCGGTGCTGTTCGCTTTGTACCGACACTCTCCATGAATAGTCCTCACAGCTACAGACCGCGTCCCCGGTGAGTGCGGCGGATACGTGACACCACATTTGTGTTTGTTTACGAGCAGTTTAGTGTGGAAAGAAATGTGACTCAACACAACACAGAAGCAGCAGTTGTGTGTAGGAGGGAGCAGCTGAGGCTGAGCCAGAGACACTTGGAGGCTGCAACATGAACGAAGACGGACATAATTCATGTACTTGGGTATTGTATTTATGCATAATTAAACACTGTATTTTATTTAAGACTGTTTTTTTTTTTTTTCTTTCAGGATGAATCCAAGTTGTTGCCATGGTAACAACGAATAGAGCTCCAAATAAACAGTACACATAATAACAGGGTTTTTATTTTTTCATAACAGGGCTCAGTCTCATGATTTAGTTCTAATTTCAAATGCATTTGTTACATCTGATATTTATAAATATAATTTATAAATAAACATATTTAGAAATGATATGAAATTAAAATGCTAGTGTGAATTAGTATAATTAGGAGATTTTGTTATTACTATTATTAAATTCTTACACACACACACGCACACATGCACACACACACACACACACACACACACACACAGATGTGTCAGAGCAGAGGGTTACTATAGGGGTGAATTGCTGCAGAGTAAGAGTTGCTCTGCGCTTTTTTACATTTACATACAGGTGGTGACACAACTTGCTGCTCTTCAGCTGTTTTATGGTTAGATAATACATGACAATTTACTTTTAGGGATTTAGGTTGTTGTAAAGTGGCCTGAAATATAGTGAGATTCACTGTTTAAGCAAGCCAGTGCCTTAAACCTGCATTATTTCTAATGGCCACCATGGGGCGACTCCCCCTGGTGGTGGCAAAATGGTTGCAATGGTTGCAAAAAGAAGTCCGGTTGTATAGAGATCTATGAGAAAATGGTCTCAATCCCTAGTTTCAAGTCTTCTTTAATACAGACTGCACACCAGCTCTAGATCTTAATATTTAACTCAACATAGAATCCAAATTGCTACTGAACAAGCTCCTCTGGTCAAATACCCCGAGTGACACTAAATCTGATATATGACTTTCAGCTGTCATAAGGGACCCATAGGTGACTATAGCGATCAATACGCAGAGCATGAGCACTTGGTGTACTCTGCAGTTCGTCTCCTGTATCATCCATATGTATCAGGCCTCACTAACCCATCATAACAGCCCCTCCTCACATGCTTCCCACAGATCAAAAGACCAGGTGATGTGTGATATGGAAATTACTCAAGTGATTGGCCACGAGCATTCCTGCTCAAAGGCAGCACGGCCCGCCTCGTAACATCTAAGGACGTCAACATGAATAGTGATAGCTCTGTGATAATAGCTGGAAGGAGTCTGTTTTCTGTATCAAAAAGGTACCGGCAGGGTTATAAGCAGCCTGTTACCAAAGTGACATCCCAGCTTTCATCAAACCAACTGTAACTGATCGCACGTGAATGTTTTCCTTTGCAAATGATTTAACAGTTTGCAGATGTTTGCCAGCTATTTCACTTTACTTAAAGAAGATGAACTCTGTCTTCTTTGGACACTTGGATGAGCTTTCTCTTGTGTCAGCCTCAGGTCAAAGTGTCACGTCTGCACTCAAGATATCTTTTCCCATCATGCTGTGTTGATTTTTAGCCCGTAAACATATTCTGTCCAACAAATTCATATTGTGGGACGTAATGAACGCTGCAGCCTCTAGGGGCTGCTAGTGTAGCTTTATATAGTTTTCAATATCCTTAACAGTGTCAGTACTGCAAGGTGTTTTGGGTGCAGTGAAGCAAAAACAGAAGAGGAGAAACAATAACTCTCTCACGTAGATTCTATTTAAAGAAGTTCTATTTTCACCATCATGGCGTCATCATGACGTGACATAATGTGGTTTGTCTCGTCTAAAATGGACCTGCATTAATCATCTTCCAGATAGAGCTGCACCATATTGGAAAGAGCAGCTGCCTGCTTCGGTTTTTTTTCGATAAATTGATCATGAATTATTGTTATCGGTGGTTGGCTGTACATGCATGTCACTCACTAGCAACAAACTGTGTGTCTTCAAGAATCAGAGTAAATGCTGTTCTATCCGACAGACTGTAGATTAGTCATAGGATCAAGGAGCAAAAAAAAAAAAAAAGATGTAGCATTAATTTGCCTTACTTGACATTGCACAGCCTGTGATGTAACTATTGCACATGCGCACGTTGCCATGGCGAAGCTGAAACGATATATTGTGCAGCGCCACTTCCAGATTAAAATTGTGAGAATCCCGCAGAGGGTTTGACAGTGACAGCAAAGATCAGATGATTATATTCTGCTATCCACGTGGTCAAAAGTCTCTAAACGTATTAAAAGCAAATTAAAAACTCAGAAGTTCCTCATTTATTTATTCAGCGTCCCATGTAATTAGATTTTTAAATGAGCTTATGATCATGCAGACTACAGATGAAACAATTAGTTCATTATTGGATCAATCTGTTGACAGAAAAACAAATTTGATAATCAATTCATCCTCCAATCAATTATGTCAATAATGTCAAACGTTTTCCGTTTCCTGTGTCTCAAGGGTTTGGAGTTGCTGCTTTTAATAAGATTAACCAAGAATAACTAAATAATTATTTGTTACAGGCCATGTGGATGTTCTTCAACGACACCATTGAGTTCAACAGAAGTTCTTCTGTAGCAAGAAGATATGAGAGTCCATTGATGCGCACACACATACTGTACGTTCACACATATATATATTTATTTATTTTATATAGAACCATATTCCTTGTGGCTTCTATCTCCCCTCTCACTAACAAGCCAGGGATATCAAAGAGACCAAAGGCTGGTGATGAGCTTTGAGCTCTGCTTAATTGGATGCGGCTCAGGCTGTATCTGTAGCAGCAGAGTGAATGGCCCTGGGAGACTAGAGCTGACCGCCACACACACACACACACACTCACTCACGCACACACACACGCACGCACGCCTCAGCTTTGTGTGCTTTCACTGGATGAATTGCAAGTGAAAGGATCTCGGATGTAAATAGCAAGTTTCTCGCCGTGTTCCCATTTTAAAACCTAATTAACATCTTTAGTCTGTTATTATTTTTAAAAAATGAATAAAAATCTTTCATTTTTATGCAATCAATGTAAATCAAGTTATTTTAAGAATCTGACTGAAGTGCATACATACTGATGTGGTGCATCGTACGTCAACATACCGTCACTTAAGCCAAATTCATAACACGTGTGAAACTGCTCCATTAACAAGTGCGTTTTTCCAATTTAAGAGTCAACATCCACAAGTTTAAAGATCCCCTCCACTCGGAAATGTGTTTTTCTTATGTTTATGTCTCCTAAAATGTCTTTATGTGTGTCACCAGAGACGTGTTTTCACATTCCCCTTCTGAACAGGGAGATGTCGGTGCACGTCCCTGAAATCTGAGGTAAAAACAAAACACTTGCAGGAAAGATTAGTTACGTCACAAATTCCAAAAATAGCCAATTGTTGACTAATGAGCAAATCAGGATTCCCACAACTTCTTGAACATCAATTTCAAAACCTTTTCGGACACTTTTTAAGCCCAATTCCCTCAAATTCAAGGACCAAACATTGCATAGTTTGAGACATGAATCATAATTAATTACGTCACGCACTGCTTAAAGTAGCGCGAGCAGCAGCGGGCGCCCGAAACGCGTCGCTCCGGAGCTCCATGCCGCCGTGACGCGGACTGCGAGCAGCGGTGGGCGGGGCGAGGCCAGATCCGTAATTTATCAATGAGAGAGGAGTAAAATGTGATTCCAGCTCTTTTTCAATGATTTTAATTTTTTTTTTTTTACTTCGTATGTGGGGGAGTATTTTGACATACTTCAAAACGAGCTTGGAGGCGGACTTTAAATGTGTGGTTCATTCTCTCGATCATGAAAGTGGCGTGAATCTTCTCATCTCACTCTCAAACTAACTCTCGAAATATCAAACTACTCCTTTAATATGTTGGTAGAAAATCCCAGTAAGAAGTGAAATGATGCTCATAAAACAGTGGAACAGAGGAACTAAAACACCTGTATGTGTGAGCGAGTTTATTAAACTATCGGCTGCAGAAACAACTTAATCACTTCTGGGCTTCCTTGGAGATATCATCTCTTTCACTTCACCTTCACTCCCTCATCCCCTCTCCAATTAAAAATGCATCCTGTATTCATTATGCTTTTGCTGTAAACTTAAATGCAGTCTGTATATTCTGCTTTCATATAGCTGAATGTCTGAGCAGCCCAGCAAGAACTCCCTGGATTTGCTGCATGACAGATGGCTGTGTTGCGCTGCCACAGCCCTATTGTGTTGTGGAGCAAGTTACCAAATCCATCAGAGCGCACAACAGGCCTTTCAATAATGAATAAGCCAGAGGCTGAAAAGCTAATAACCCAGAGAAAGGCCAGTGGTGGTGAATTCCAATAGGACAGCTTACAGGCTGCCATCCAGAAAAGGTGCAGGCTGATATTAAAACTCAGCAAGTTTAACAAGTACGGTTGGTTTGTTTTCCCCGGGTGCCCGCTGCTGTGCTTCGCATTAGGCTGCTTTGATTCCTGCAGTATAAAACACAGCCAGGGGGGATAAATCACAAGCTGGATTAGCAAATTTAGCCAGATAATGTAAGAAATGTTGTGAAATATACTGAAATCAACAGGCATGGCTGAGTTTTAATCCTAAACCTACCATTCAAGTTTAGTTTTACAGATTCTGCTTGTTGTTTGCTCTAATCCTGCTTTATCTACGGTGCCCCAGGTTGGAATTCAAAATAAAAGAAGACAGAGGGAGGGAGGGGGACATTAGTTGACAACAGGATTTCTTTACTAAGCTCCAAAACTTGGACTTGTCTCTCTTCAAGAAGAAATCCATAGTGTCCCCATCCTCTATCCTTCTATTTAATCCCCTCCACCAACTCATTTCTCCTCCTTCCTTCCTTCCCTGCTATCTCTTTCTTCAATCTCCTTTCTCACTGTACCATCTGTGTTGTGACGCATGCAGAGGACAGGGGATGCAAAGCAGCACTGTGCTCGACCAATCAGGTCATTTAACAAATCTCAATTGACCACTGCTCCAGTTTCCATGGAGAAGAAAACCACCAGCATGAGGGGAGCGAGGCAAAAATCAATGATCCCCCTGGGGCCCGGCTCGGGGTTTGTGCCGGACCTGATATTTGGTGCATAAGAGAGATGAAGGTGGAGAGGATGTCTCAGGATTTCTCAGCAGAAGAGAAAACTGTGTGCACTGTGCTCAAGAAGAGACAGGTTATTTTCCTCCCCTCTTACCATGAGAAATATGAAAATTGTGTGCATGTTCTGACCAGCCTCAGCTCAGGCTGTGTGACAACACCGTCCTCTGTGGTTTGTGTGGAGCAAAGCGCAGTGAAGGGAAGCAGGCTGCAGAGGTAACAAACTGCAGCTGCTTTCTATTCTGAGACATGAAACCAGGACAGCCAAGGAGACAGTGATCGGGTCCCTGGCTGAATGCTCCACTAAATGGCTTCAATGCCTGCACCCCGTCAGCAAGATCCTTCCTGTACATACCTTCCACTGGCATATGTACCGGCATGCATGCACGAGATACTGTATGCATATCCACATGTAAACACAAGGGGGATATGGCTGCCACCTGTTGGTGATTCTGCTAAAGTTCACCCGGTCACCTTGCCGTTTCCCTCCGTGATGCTGCAGCAGACTCATTTATTCTCTCTGCTGCAGGCGGATGCTCTCTTTCACCCCAGCATGACTCAGAAAACTGGCTGCCTATTGAGCCTAATGCTACAGAGGCTCAGCCAGACCATTTATTGTAAAGCTCAAAGTAATGACGTGCCATCCAGCAGAAGAGCAGGTTTATGTGGAGATCAATAAAGTGCTGAATTAACAAGGATCAGAACTTTTAAGTGTCCTTGAACAGATAAAACAAAACGATGCAGTAGGAAGAACAAAAGTGTGTAGGTCAACTTCAGGGACGTGTAAAAGAAAATACACAACATCCGTGTTGTCTAATCTCAAATCATTTCTCATTGATAGAAATAATCTTCTACTGGAGTAAGTGCTACAAACACAATCCTGCAATGTGATATCACTGCAACAATCCTGCAAGTTTAATATTTTACTAACAGCCATAGTCATGCATTTTTCCCAGGGACTCTGCTGGAAATGTAAATCTAAATATGATAAAGGCCATGAGAATCATTTAAAAGCTGGAAAAATAAAGCTAGTAAGTTGCTGAAATCTATTTTGCATGCTTGCATCAGGCTAGTGATGAACTAATACTCCAATGATGTAATCGTGCAGGACGGCATTCAAAGACAAAGAAAGAATTGCTAAGTGCGTGCACCAGCTTTGCCCGGACGGACGTGAATAACTTCAAGGAGAAGAGATGTTGTGAAACCTGCAAACAAAAAAGCATTTATCCTATTCATGACTGTCCAGATGTTCCAATTAATGGATGCAGCGTGGACACTGGTCCTTTGGCCTGATCCCAGATGTCATACTTGAGTTTTTATCTCGCGTACAAACCGGAGCAGAGTAAAGGAATGTATCTGACATTACCACCGTGGACTTACTGTAACCTTGCACTTCTAGAGTGCTCTCAACAACTCACACAGTACACGGTTACATATTCACACACAAACCGATCCACAGTTTGCCTTCGCATCTCACTGCTGCCGCTCTTCCCTCCTGTTGCCACAGCAACGCAGCACTCGCCTCCGTGTCTCAGTGACAGCACACGCTCCCATTAAAAAAACATCGGAGAACAGCAGAGAGCAAGAACGCACTCGCACATGCCGTCATCTACTGTATGGCTCGCAT
>CALSBV010010348.1:884118-908089 GCA_943590825.1 Bovichtus diacanthus | reverse complement strand
GCTGAAGCCTTCGAGATGACGATGGTGATGATGAATAATGAATGATACGTCCCTGTAACTCTATTACGCTCAATACAAACACAAATTCCTATCAAAATACAAATAATGAGCCACTACAGCTCTTTATTCTCTGCTTTATTAATGAATGAATTCACACATGGAGCAACCCGTACATCTGCTCCTTCTTAGTCCGGCTTACTCAGTATCTGTCCAAGCAGAAGCTAGAAGAAGCCCACACAGATGCTCAGTCTAACCCTGTGTGAATACAGGTAGATGACATTAAAAATGAAACGTGTCCCTACCTCACAGTTGCGTCCGGTGAAGCCCTGGCTGCACGTACAGTTGTACTTCCAGGTGTCCTCTGGCCTGCCAGCGGATGGCAGGGCCAGGCAGACGCCTCCGTTGAGGCAGGGTCGTCCCTCGCAGGGGTCCGGACGAGGTGTCGCCTGGGTTGGGGTGGGCTCTGCCGGGGCCGGGGTGTCCGGCGCCAGCTGGAAGGCAGAGGGGACGGACCCGATGCTGCTGCCGCTGCTGCCGCCCAGGAGCAGGAGGAGGAGGAGCAGAGGGGATGTGAAGTTCCGTATGATCTGTGTGGGACGGCGGCAGGGAACTGCCGGCACACCGCACACACTCATCCTCATCCTCTTTGGTTTCTTTTCCTCCTCTTCTTCTTCTTCTTCTTGTGTTTTTTCTCCTCTTTGCTCAGAGCTCAAGCAGCTGCAGTTCATGCAGCAGCTGAGAGGAGTGTGAGTGACTATGTGTGTGTGTGTGTGTGAGTGAGAGTGAGAGAGAGAGAGAGGGAGAGGGAGGCGGAGGCTGTTATAAGATGTGGAGCATGAGCTGTGTGCAGGCAGAAAGACTGAGAGCAGACTGGCTGGTGGTGGAGGCTGAGGGAGAGAAGGTGGGGATGCAGGAGGAGAAGGGGAGGGCTCGGCTTTTCTGTCTCTGAGTCACAGTGACGATGATCGCTGACGACACACACACACACACACACACACACACACACACACACAGACACACTTTCCTGGCTCCTCACACTGTGCAGAGTATCGGGGGAGCTAGCTTGCACCCTCCTCATTTAAGAGTCTCATCATCCATAACCTCTCCTTGGAGTCGGACTTTCAAGGTGGGGGGGAGGAGGCTGTAGTCGGACAAGACAGGACAAGGAGGAGGAGGAGGAGGAAGGAGAGGAAGAGGAGGAGGAGAAGCTGGTGGAGAAAATCTTGTTCAGCTTTGCCATAAGATCAGCTGCTTCCCAGTGATAACAGGCGACATTACGACAAGGGAGATGGTGCACTCCAAGTCCAAAAATAGCAGAATGACGCTGACGGAGGCTAAACAAAGAAAAGTCTAAAATCATTCATAAAAGAGCAGAGTGTATACGGGTGGTGCAGTCCTAAATGAAACAGCGTTCAGTCACCAGGGTGCTGTCACGTGACAACCAGGGGGGTGAACATGTTGTCATAAAACATGAAAGTTGAAATAAGCAGGTAACATATGTTTATGACCGGTCGAGGAATCAGCAGGTTTTTAAATCGGCATGAATCTCAGGACAACAACATGCTTTGTGTTGTTGGGTCGGTCCTCATAAATTCTATTTTTGGGTGGATATTCCCTCGGGGACACTACGTCCCTAATCTGATGCAATGCTTCTTTGTTAGGAAACCTGCAGTGGGTGGTCACAGCTTTTTCTTTTTTTTTTTTTGACTGATTAATCTATTACACATCAGTGTTTTTTTTAAGGTCGTTGAACTTTAAAAAGGGGCAGTCCACCGACTTCACATGTCCAGCAATGGCTCGTGGCATCACCAGAGTTATATTCGGATTATACATTTATAACAGAAACCGAAAGTGTGGAGTTTGAAAGACATGGGCATTCACAAGGCAGGGGGGTTGTAACAAAAGATGCTACAGAGTTGCATTATGGGAGGTACAGAATTTTTTTTTTTTTTTTTTTAGGCTTAAATGGACAGTTCACCCCAAAATCAAAATTACATATTTTCCCTCTTACTTGTTGCTTGTGTTGGAGATGTCTGCCTTCTCTCCAATATAAAGGAAGTAGATGGCACTCGACTTTTATTTTTTTGGCTCCAACTAGTATCTCCAATACTCACAAGTCACACCAGAACAATTTACATTAAAAACAGCACTACAGGTAAGAGGAAGAATACGCATTTTTGATTTGGGGCTGCAAATTCTGTTCCATAAACTAAACAATACACTGAATTTCTGAAAAAAACAAGGACTGTGGATTCTTTCACTCGTCTCTTATAGAAGTATATTAAGACATGGGGCAGTGTGAACATACATAGGGGGGATTACTGCAAGAAAAAACTGTTTTTATATAGATTGGCATCAGACTAAGGAAATTAAAGTTTGAATTTTTTTCTCTTAAAGTCCCCAAACGTTATGAAAGTGCAGTGTTAAATCACCAGAATGCCCTTCAATTTGTATAGAGGTGGAAAGTGTACTAATCACACATAATTGAGACAAAAAGCAAGGACTGAATAAACTGCACCACAAACACAAACCGCCTTATCCTCTATTCAATAGAACTCTGAAGTCTCAGCAGCCCTTCACCTCGTCTTCTTCATCTTCTCCATCAGGATCTCAAGGGTTGCCGTGAGATTTACAGCCTCAATTTATTCGGTTTAAGTAGTCGCATGTCTCAGAGAGGGCTGTTGTTTCGGTGCGATCAATATAAAACCCCCAGTGGTTGTAAATGAACGTCGTCCTTACACCCTAACCCTCAACTTTCCCCATTTCCATAATGATCCTCCCGTGGTGCAATGAATCTGTCACCTCAGCCTCTGCAGCAGACTGAACCTGTCGCTGGCTCTGCTAATGGGCAGCACACAGCATGGAGACTCTTTGAAGGCTCTGAAACCGTTCTTAAATCAAGAGGAATGGAATAAAAACTTGTATGAAGTTTTCAGTTTAGTTCATTAAAAAGCATTCCATGTGAAACTTTGTAGTATTCATATTTTGAGCTAGAAAATGTCCATCCCACTTCTCAAGTGATGCCTTTAAATGCCTTTTGTCTTCAACCCCAAAGAAATCCACTTTAATATAAAACTGAGAAAAGCAGGAAATATCCACGCCAGGCTGAAAACAGCATTTTCAGCCATTTTCACTTTAATGATTTATCAATTATAAAAAGTTGCTGATTATTTCAAAATCGATTAATCGTTGCAGCTCTACTTTGTAGTCAAGTTATTTCAACACCCACCCACACCGTATGTAATGTTAAAGGCTTAATTTGTGCTTGTTTAGAAGGGTTTGGGAACACAGGGGTGGGCAAAGCTCCAGCTGAGACCTAAAGGGCAAAGTCAAATAAACCTCCTTTGTTGCCATCTCCATGACAACTCACTAAAACCTGTCCCCGGTCAAGGCGGCCTTTGTTTTTCCTGTCCTGAATTAGCCGCTGAATCTTTAAGAGGACCCATTGAAGACCGGTTCTTATGTAACATTACGCAGCAGCTGCAAGGGATTCATCAGAGCAACATGGCAAAGCGATGAAGGGATGGATAAATAAATGACCAAGATGAGTCAAACAGTTACTTTATTTATGTTCAGGTAAAAACATGAACCTGATGCAGTAAATTATTGCAGATCTTAGAAACCAGCACATGAACGATTGGACCAGGAGAACATACAGTGGCGCCCTCCCCTGGCCACAGACTGCAGGTGCACACCACGGTTTGTTCCAAGCCAGCAGTGCAAAGAAAAAAATAATAATCAACTACAGCAAGAAAAAAAAAAAAAGAAAAAAAAAAAAAAAAAAAGAGACAATATAGAAAATAAAAATAAAAATAAAAAGGTAAAGCAGACATTCCCACCTCAAACAGGGTGTGGAACTGCATATAAACTTTATTCCATAAATGAACTTGAAATGCTATCTGGCCATGAAACGATAAAATGAGACCAGCCAAATTTTGTGCCCAGCTACATTATGTGTTGAGGGTTGCTCAGAGCTTGGTCTACCAAGATGACCCTACGCGTCAGGTAGGGCTCAACAGAAAGACACTAACTCTATCAAAATAAGAGCAAAACAAAATTTACCTGATCAACACATTGGTTACAACTCTTCATTTGAGCTGAAGCTCTCTAGAATAAAGGAGGCCAGAACACAATCTCAACTTGGGTAGAGGGGAGAGGAAAAAAAAGATAATATGCGCTCATCACTACCCGCATTCAACCAACTGCAACTCTCGTGTTCCACAACTTTAAGCAAAGACACACGGGGGGGAGGGGGGGGAGCCGAACCAAAATGCAACACACAAACTGGGGCCAATATAATACAGAACAAAATGCGAACAGACGAACTGAGGGGAAGAGACATGAGAACAAAGAGCTATTCTATCAAATGTGTAGAATGAGCAAAGTCTGCAAATTTGTCTGTACAAATGATCTTTGGAGCTAAAGTAAACCTAGCTTGCTCAATGGACCACCCCCCCTCCCCTTCCTCCCCGACACCTAGTGGCGTTGTCCACCACTGTGGGGAGGAGACATCCCTTTTTTTTTCTTTTTTTTTTTAAATATCACATAGCAATGCAATTTAAAATGTCAACCAGATGTTTTCATCTTTTTTTTAATTTTTTTTTTTTTAACATTACTCAACTACTGATATAAGTTTTACTCTCTCTTTTTTTTATATTTTAAGTTCTGTGAGTCATTGAGCCATTTTTTTTTTTTTGTACTGTTTTTTTGAGAGACCGGGGCAGCAAATATATATTTAAAGTCTTAATTTTTCTGCAAGCTGCTTTCTATAACAAGAAGGCTTTACATGTAGCCTTAATGTATGTGGTTACAAAAAAACTAAGAAGGAAGTCATGATTTCATCAGTCGCTGTAGAAGGCATTTGAATGTGAGACGTGGTGAGATCAGGAAAGGTGGAAGGACTGCTGGCCCTCGCGGGCCGCAATCAACAGTTTCTCTCGCATTATCTCTATGCTGGAGTAGTCAGGCAGCTTCAGGTAGTTGACACAGGTCATGACTGAGGGGAGGAAGTCATCCGGGTTCTCTGTCGACTCGAATGTCTTCCTCACAATCGTCAGAGGGGGGTTCAGGCTCCGGAAACCTGAGACACAAGAGCAGCAGGTGTCAGGCACAGATATAGTAGACAGGACCTGGCTTCACGTCTTATACATTCACACATGCTCAGAAAATTGATATTTTGGCTAATGCTAGAGTATTTTAATCTTCAGGGGTTTTATGACATCAAAATCTGACCTGCTTTGATGCATTTTGTTTGTGTATGTGATAGAGCTGCACGATTAAGTGAATATTAACCGCAATCACGGTTTTGGCTTCCAACGATTAAATTAAAAATGATCGCCAGCGTTATTGACTTTTAAAAATGCGTGTTCGCTCCAACACAACCGTTAAATCAGGAAGTCCTCGATTTGATATGAAACAGCCAACCACCAGGGGGCGATAGAGAGGTTTTAACTTCACTTTTGGGAAACTGTCCTGCAGCAGCAGAATGTGAAAAACTTCCCTGAAGGTTGCGGCAGTCCAGTAAAGAAGAGTTATTAAAACACACAACAGAGCAGACGGGCAGAACGAAAATGCATTGAATTCAGGCGAAGAAGAACCTGTTGATTTAATTTTGGATAAAAAAGTGTTAGTGTAATTTTATTAATATTTGACTTCTAGGCGATGCACTGTGAAGAAGGCTTTATTATTAGATCTTATGTTGATGGAAAGATTTGGACAGAACGGGAATGCAGCACAACATGGAAGTGAAAGCAGGCTCCTTTTAATCAAATGTGAAAGTGCATTCAAATATTTAGTTCCCAACATTAATGAATAATCAAATGATATGATTTTGGCCATAATCGTGCAGGCCTAGTAAGTGAGGCGACTCACCACCGACAGGCAGTCTGGGGCTTCCTGTGACAAACTGCAGAAAGAGTCTCTGTTGCTCTGCATCGAAGCTGCTCAGCACCTCAAACAGGAACCGTACGGCGCGGCTGCAAAAACAAGGAAGCAAAAACACATCAAACGCACGTCTTGAGACAAAAGTTTACTTATACCCACAGTGTGTTATGTAGAGAGTCTGAAAAAAGTAGCCTGAAGCTATATTTCATGATACTCTGAAACATTTAAATGCAGTCTCACCTGTCATGTGTGTAGCCGTGGTCCGGTCGACAGCACTCCATCAGCGTCTTGACGTCCCACGTCTCTGATTTACTGCCACACAGCAACTGGTCCAGCTGCAGCAGCAGAGGAGAGACATGAACAATTAAAGACGAGAACATCAATCTTTGCTGTGGCAAGACATTCTAAAAACAAATTATTAACCTCATTAACCAGCAAAAACCTTGTGGTTAAATACAACCGACTATTTTTATTGAATATAAAAAGATGGTTAAAAAGAGAAAAAGCGCCTACCTCCTCTGGATAGAAATACTGCAGGTGATGCAAGGGGAAGACAGACTCAAACCCTTCCCTAAATGACTCAAATTGTCTGGACACTCCTTCATTTAGAGTCCAGTACACCACCAACTGGAGGGAGAGGAAATTACATTTAAAATGGATCAGCCGTCAGAGGAACAATATCAAGAAAGACAAAACGTGTAAAACAGAGTGCGAGTTGATAGAAAAACTCCATCACATACCCTGAGGTACTCCTCCAGGTTATAGATTGTGACTGGGAAGTCTTTGCCGCCCTTTTTCAGCTCAATGTTGGGAAATCCTGGAAGGGTGAAGTCCAAACCCAGGTCCTCCACTGAGCAGCCGTTCATGTTCAGGCTCTCCAGGCCCTGCTGCAGGGTCTCCCTCGTCTGTCGCACACAGACAAACAGGTTGACAAAGAGAAATATTGTATTACAGTATTAAGGCCTTTACACAACGGGGGAGTGTAACGAATAAATTACACAAAAGGGCTTTTATTGTGAAAGGTTAGAAGTGAAGGATCTGCTATGCGCTGCCTTTATCAAGGTTGAAAGGAGTAATAAGGTTTGCCTCTTGGACTACCGAGCCTCCTTGTTGCTGATTTATAATCCTCATAAACATAGGTGACACTCAACACGTTCTGCACAACGTGGATGCCTTTATTCGCGGTGTTAAAGCTCAGGGGAAAGAAATTATAATAATTCCACCGCATTTCGGCCATGTAAATACTCGCCTTCTGTCTGAAAGTATTCATGACAAAAACAACAGTTTGAAAAAAATAATAATTTTTTTGTGTGTGATAAACCATCGGTGTGTAAAAGGCCTCTAGAGGAAGTCCTGTGTTATGAGGAGGACTACAATGTAGGAGGAGGATTTTAGAGGTGGATGCTTTCATGAAACCCTGAGAACCCGTCGGGCAACACTCTGTGCTTCACCTGTGATCGGTCCTGCTCCAGCCTCTTCTTCTGCCGGATAATGTCCTCCAAGTGCTGGATGGACTTGGCCACACCGGGGTCAATGTTCACCAGGTCATGGGAGCTTATAGACATCTCATGCCGTAGCATCCACTTATAAAATGGCAGCCCCAGGGGCAGGTCCAGCTGGGGAGAGGAGCAGGTGGAAAGTTGTTCAGAAAGTCGGTTGAAAAAAAAAACAAAAACAAAAAAAAAAAAAACATTTGCAATGTTTTAAATGCTGCAACATGTATCGGATGTCAAGGACCAATCAAGGACGTATGCTTGAAATATTAATGCATCCGACTGCCACGAAGCAGACGCCTTTATTATGCATGAACGCTCTTACTACAGCAGGTCGAAAGGAGATGAATTAACCGCTGGCAGAAGAGCATTCCTAAATGCCAATGCTGGTTATAAATATGACTAATAAAAAAGATGGAACAGAAAATAGAGGTTGTTACCAATCTGAAGTCCATGATGGCTTTCGCCATTAGCTTTCCTAAGAAACGGAACTTCATTTTGATTTTGGCTATGTGTGCTGGTTTGGTTGTCCTGCCGAAGGGAACAGCAAACAGTCCTCTGGAGCTGAACATGTACTTGGTTCCCTCTTGGCTTCCTGTTGGGCAGAGACACAAGTTTGGTCAGATAAAATGACGACATATACACCTTCACACGAGCATTTCTATTTAGTAAAAACTGTCTCATCCCAGGCGATCAGTGACCGTGTTACTAACACCCAAACACATGATCAGTGTGGCAGTGTCTCACGTTGTAGAAGTGAACATTTAACGCTAACATGACATGCTTGTCATCATATCCTGTGCGTGTCTGAGAGTTTCTACCTTTAGGATTGGCCAGCGTGACCTCTTCGCCCCGCCACAGGCCGAGATCAGCCCGCTGGAGCTCCTGAGACACCAGAGCGTAGAACTCCAGAGTGGGGCCAAGACCTGTGCCAACCTGGAGGAATATTTTTTAATTAGAATCACTTCTACAAAAAGCTTGCATGAAAAGATGAGTCATGATTCAGTTTTAACATAAAACACCATAGCACCCTACAGACGCTATAGGTACCTCGTTCTCATACTGGATCTCCAACATTGCCCTGGAGCTGCCGAGGTCCTGCATCACAGACTCGGCCTGTTTTAGAAGCTCGTCGCGGTTTATCGTCCTCTGAAAACACAACACAGAGGTTTCAGAAAAAACATTTGTAGAGCTATACTTCGAAAAACTAAAAAAAAAGGGGAAAAAAAACACCAACGATTACAAAACTCAGAACAATTAGAATGTAATTCAGATCCAAGGCAAACTGCCGACAGATAAACTGTGAAACTGGTGGATTCCAACAGTTCAATATGGCGACGCATTTCACCTTCTTCCTGTCAAGACGTGGTGCAACTCTGCTATCCTGAGAATCCGATTGGTTGATCTCAGGGTTTGTGTCCAGGAGGCGCTGCATGGCTCTGTCACGATCAAAGGCAGTTACGTAGAACAACATCTGCCGAGTGTCGAAGGGGAAGAAGAAAGGACTGTGGAGAGAGAGTGATGCATGTTAAGACCACGTTACATTAGCCAAACACTTATATAGATACTGAAGTCCGGTCAAAGATCTCATCTTAATTAGGCATTTTGGTCTAAAGTATGAAACATTTACCAGGTCTTTCCGAGCTCGATGAGCCATGTGGGGATGTTTCCCGTCATGATGACCAGCGGGTCTTGCAGCTGACGGTTAGCTTTGGCTGTGAGTTTACTGTTAATGAACTCACTGGTAGCGATGATTTCCTTACACACAGCATTCTGCAAAACAAAACAAATATATTCATTGTTATTTATATTTTAAGTCACATAATTACCCCCAACTTCTCACATCTAGTTAAGCGTTAAATCCCCTTAAGTAGTCATTGACCCAAAACGTAGAAGTCTGGCACAAAGTGACAACAAGTCACTGCCTTCCTCTTGTGATTCTTTAGGAAGCACTTACATCGTACAAGTAGAACCAGTATCTACTGATGGAGTGCAGGACCCTCAGCAGCAGGTTGACCTCTAAAGAGGGGTCATCGAAGGTTATGTTCTCTGGTGGCTCCGAAGTGAGGTATGTCTCTAAGGGATTGATGACACTGGGACACACGCCATCTGGAAGTGACGGGTAAGAAAAGGGTAAAGATTGAAGTTGACTGTACTGATTGACTTCACTACGAGATAGTTCAGATTCTCACCATGCCACAGCTCATCCTGCTTCTTGGCGTTGCGAGGGGAGGTTTTGGTGGGAGCAGTCTGGGCACGGCCCCTCTTACCACCCACAGCGTCTTTGCTGCCGTCCTCGTCCTCTCTCACTGGCTTATACCTGTCGGGGAAGGAGGCGGAACATTTCCTCTGATGAACATGAACGTCAGCTTTTACGCCACAAACCATCAACTCTTCACCTTTGTGTGTCTGAACATTTAAAAAAAAGCGTAACTGCACTAAGCCCGATTATCGTTTGCGTCACGTCCTGTGTACCTGTGTCAAAAACATGGCAAAATAAACCTGCATGGCTCGACACTAATAGTGTAAATTATGCGTTTTTTAAATTTTATTTATTTGTCTGACTCGTCAAGGACTGGCTAATGAGATTCAAACAAACAAATCCCAAAAGACGTTGCTCTTTTGCTCAAAAGTGACAGTGAAGGTTAGGAAAGGTGCAAGATGCAGAACAGACACATTGAGATGCACAAGAACTACGCTGTAAAAAAAAGTATGCACAAAGTACCAGGTAAAATAAAAATAAATAAAAAACGTTTTTACCATATTGTGTGCGTTTTGGTCCAGATGCCAGCTCGCCCGAGTGGGTTGGCCTCATCGTCCGTCGACTCCCTTTCTTCTTCTGCCTGGAGACTGTACTGCCTTACAGCCTGATATACGGTCATGTTGTATGGTAGCAGGTGGTCACCGATGTAGAACTGCAGTCTGTGACGCACACTGCCGGAGTTCAGAAACTGCGCCGCCTGGGTAACCAATAAATGACATATTGGTTTAATGACAATGCTGAAGTGACAGAAACCGTAGCTCTCAATACACAACCCCACAGGATTATGGGTGTGTGTTTTTATTTTATTTTAAAAAGCCATATTAATCACATACCAGCGATTCATCGATTTCATCATCTGAACCGTCGTCATCACTGTCTTCATCCTCTTCTCTGATTCGGCCGTACCCTGTACAAGCGAGAGTTTGCGTTAAACAGTGAATAACCCATTTTAAGAGCGGTTAAAAAAAAAGGACAACTTCTGGCATTTGGACAATGTGGAGGAAAAAACAGGTGCCGTGGCAGAATTCCCCGTTTAAAAGAGGAGCTGCTGTTGGCTCCATCTGTGTTAAAGGAGGCACACGGTAGTTTATGAAAGTCCCTCACCTCTGACAACAAGATATCTCTCAATGGCTTGCACCAGGGCCAGGGGGTCAATCTTCACTGGGCCGCCTTTCCACTGTTTGACGTTAGTGCAATCTGGGTGTCTCTGCAGCTGACACTTGAGCTGATGCGTGTTGAAGAACTTCAGTGCCTGAGAGCCCCTGGAGAGATGCATTAAAAAAATGTGTTATATAATCAAACTGAACTGTTTCATAACTGATCGTAAGTGTTTGAACACAAGGTTATTTTTGATCAAAACGTGAATGATAAAAGCCACAGACCTGCTGCCGTTGCCGTTTCCACTGGGGAAATCATGCACTTTGACAGGAAACTGCTCCATTTGGCTCAGGCAGCTGTTCATTTTGTGCACCAGTGCTAGGTATGGACCATTCTCTGTTGGGTCCAGACGACCTACAGGCTCCATTCCTGGAACCTGCAAACCAAACGGGGAAGAGAGAGAAAACAAAATCGGAATATTTAGAATGCCATACAAGAAGTCATACAAGTATTTGACGATGTGCAGTAATAAAACATGTTCTTGTCTCTCACCGGACAGCCAGCGAACACGTGGAGGAACCTCTTGAGCCGCACGTCACGGCTGAGCAAGTCCCGGTCGGTGCTGGAGGTCAGGTAGACCAGGAGCTGCTTCACCAGCCCGCTGTGCTGGATCTCGAAAGACGACACATCAGATTCTGATACAATACTGGAGATCTCCACCAGGCACTCCATACCACCGTCCACCTGGGAAACGGGAACGTAAAACACACAATCAGAAAAAATGTCTCAAATACAATTTCAGCATCTATACATGTTCTCTATATCAAGTTTAACGGCGCCTCGCTATATTTGCGTTTCTTCAGCGACGTGTCTGCCATTCCCGCAGCTTCCTCTGGCAGGCTTACGATCTGGTACCTGGTTGCTCTTTTTTTTTTTTTTTGATATAAATAATAGAGGTTTACGCCCAGAAACGTCCCGCATACAGCAAAATGAAAAGAAAAGAGGAAATACAAACAGATGGCTCTGCAGATACAGACACTGCCACATTGTTTTTTTTTTATTTTAAATCCTACTCATTGTGCCTTGAACAAGTTCTACAAAAATGTCAACTTTAAGGACATCTTAAAAAAAAAAATTATAATAATTATTATTTTAAAGTTTGTCAGAAATGTTGTTATGAACTCTATGAACTTTAATAATGTTAGAGTGGATATTTTACCTGCAGGTTGAGCTGCTCAGTGGCTGTGCAAAGTCTCTGGAGTACATTCAGTGCAGGGTTGCTGCCGTCCACATTTTCAGAGTTGAAGTAGCGCTCCACAAACTTACTTGCCTGTTCTTTGATCCAGGCTTTTATTTTGTCTCTGCAAAACAATAAAGAAAACATCAACACCTGATGACATACAGTGATCCACACATTAGCCCCACAATCAGTGACTGATCATTCTGCATTAACACTTCACATCACAACAAAAACAGCGTGGCTTGGATAATACAGGGGGCAGAAAACCTTCATCGCTAACTCATCTTCGTACCTGTTATTTGAAATTGAGTCCTTGGGAGGAGCCCTCGCCAGGCCACTCACCCCCGCTGTGCGCGAGGGCTCCGAGTTGGCATTGTTGGTCTGGGCACCCAGCTTGCCCCAGGTCTTGGGATTAAGACTGGCCAAGAAGGATGATTTGGGTGACTGAGTACTGGTAGGGCTCTTGGCTGTAAAGACCAACACGGAGATGAGGAGGGTTATAAAACTGGACAATTTACATCTACAAAGTAGCTCAGTGATGTACAATTCATAGAAATCGCATAATATGCCAGTTTTTTTATGTTTCAGAAGCGTGTGGTGGGGATCTTTAAACAAAACACACACAGTAACACTTTAACTTACCCTGATTGTCTACTTTATCATCATCTCTTGGGGGAGAGTATTTGGGCCTTCTGGGCCCTCTTTTAGGTAGCCGTTTCCTCTTCAGGACATCACTTAACCGCCTTGATGGAGGAGAAAATAGTCACTGTAATGCGCTTCGAGGGTAAAGTAAAAAAAACTGCCTATTCATTATAATAATAATAATTAACAAACATACATAGATCAGTAGACACTCTTATTTGCGTTTCTTGGTGCCGAGGATTTCTTGTTGTTATCGTTTTTATTTTTAACTCCACTATATTGTAAATGAGGTCTCAACTCTGCTAACGTTTATCAGTTTCCAAGATATTTAGAGAGCTAGTCGTTAGGCAACACAATTAGTTCCAACTGTTTTTAGGGGATTAGTCACAGGATGCAAGTGCAATTTGTGGTTGTGAGCATAGTTTCCAGTGTGACACCAACACTAATCCTGTGCTCGAAACTTCTTTTTTTAAACACATCTGTAAACATCTATACCGGAGCCACACATGGCCACATACTCACCCCTGTGGGCTGAGGTCCAGGGAGTCGTCCATGCTGTGCTGGAAGCTGGGTGAGCCCAGATCAGGAGTTGCATTATTCGCAGATGTGGTGGATGCAGTGCTGATGGTGGTAGTGCACAAACTGGCAGTACCACTGGGACAAGCCTTTGGTGGACTAGTGACTAGAAAGCTCTCAGACTCTGACAGATTCTTCACCTGGTGCATCACACCTGGAAGAGAAAGGAGAAAGACATTAGAAATGGTCTAAAGCCGTAAACAATAGCACAGCGACTTTTACCCAAAACGACCTGTAAGCTTTAGATTGGGTGGACATTTTTGGGAATGGCATCTCTAGGTGAACAGAAAAGTATTGCTCCGCTTTTGGGCTGAATCCCAACCACTAAAGCTTCAACGATTTGCATGTGGAAAAATGCAGCTTTCAACAATGAACTGTCCCACCAAATGTGGCCTTAAAATAATGCTAATAACGACCGTACAATACTGTTCATATTCAAAGCATGTTCGTCATTCACTTCAGAAGATTCTCAGGCCGACACTCGTCTGCTCACCAGAGTAGATGACGTACGCCGCTTTAAAAAGACACAATGGGACAAGTTTTCCATGGTTTTATAAACTACCTTCTCTTCTGAAATAGACACTGAAGACATCAGGCAGCTTCTGCATGAGGATCTCAGCCATCTGCAGAGAACCCACTACAATCTTCAAGTCCTGGCTGGACAGCATGGAGGCAATGTGACTGTAGAAAGAAACACACAAAACAAGAAGTCAATTTACTTTCAACTCAAAGCCTTAGAGAAATGCACCTGCTTTAAGAGAACCTTCAACCTGCTTTAATGTCAAAGTTAAAAGTAGCCCGGGCATCGTTACCTGGACACAGAATGGTTCCTCAGCACATCCTTCAACAGCTCTGCATCAGCAAAGAAGATGATCCTGAGGATGGCTCTAAGGCACTTGTGTCTGACAGCGGGACCCGCCGATGAGCTGTACACCTCATACAAGACCCCAAACAGAGTTTTGATAAAGCACTTTGCCAGCTCAGGGTCCTCCTTCATCAACTGGGCTCGTGCATCCTCTCGACGAACCTCCTGGTGACTCCCTGTGGACAGACAGTAAACGGGTCAGGCGTGTTCGCTAAACCACACTGTTGAGTGACAGTAGCAGAGAAGCTGCGTTATACACAAGTACACACACATGTACACAATTTTTCAAAAAAAACAAAAGACACGGCAACAGACTGATTGCAGCTTGCTGCTCCGTCTCAGATCAAATGAGCTGTAATCTTTCCTTTAACACAGAAAGAAAAACTGACAACAACTAGCAAGAATCAGGGCGACGAAAGTCCACTGAATTACACTCGGCAAACGCGTGGCGATTTACATGAATATCAAAATACTGGAATTAACAATGAACTCTCTTTTATGATTTCTGTTTTCGCCATGAAACTGGGTCCAAGCCGATTACAGCCGCCATCCTACTCAGTCACCACTTTAGACATCAGGCGCCGAGTGCGAGCAAAGGTTTCGGGTTCACAAAAACAATACACTGTCATCTTCACACACATCTCTGTGACTTGAAAAGATCTGCATTACCTGTATTAGGGTTGGCAAGAGGATTTGGTTTCCTCTGGATACCACGTGCTGTTCCTGTGTCTTCATTGATCTGCTGCATAGAGTTAAAGTCAATTGTGTACACACGGCCCAGGGTTGACAAGCTGATCTCATCCTCCCCGTTCTGGTGTGCTGTCTGCAGGGCAAGATAATCACCAGATACACCCAACATCAGTATCCAATGCGGATAAGCCCCACATTGTTTGTGTGTGTGTAAATGTATTTAGAGATTTACACACTGCAAAATAGACTGAATGTTGTCAAGTCATGTAATGCAACATTTTTAATAGATTAAAGCCATTATTTGTCCTTCAAATGGTTATCTTGTAGCGTGTAAGAGGTCCAGAATGACTGACCAGAATACATTATTATACTTCAACACTGATGATATGCATCGGGACGCAACAAATCCCAATGCATATCTCCAGCTGTGATCATTTCATCATACAGTTTGAGGTTTCAGCGATACGGAGTGTGGGTGATGCATCCATACCTCAATGATGCGGCTGTCAATGCGGTTGTAAGGATGCCACAGTCCCCGGTCATCCCTCCACTGCCAGATCGCTCCCTCTGTCGTCTGAGCACTGCCCTTCTTCAGCATTACATCAACTGCAAAGATGCCCTCTCTAGGCAGGCAGGGCATCAGCTCACTGCAAGAAGAAGAGGGGTTTGAGAACGCTACAGAACGTCGTCTAATCGAAATTCTGTTTAACAGTCAAGTGAAATGGGTTTGATTTTTTAAAAACAATTTTACTCAAAAAGGATTATCACGGTCAATTGACTACTGTGGCAAAACAATTGCATCTGTGGCTCAAGTTGTGGGAGAAGCAGGAGTAACATCTGTTGCACTGTTGTAGGTCCCTCGTCAGCGTGGCAGAGAATATCTGATATAGTTTCTGTAAATTGTGCAGGGGGCCATACGAGAACATTTTACAGGCTTCCGGGTCTCGTCATACGTCACTTATTAGAATTTTCTAATTCAGCAAACACCATTTTTTCTTGCTTCCAGCACAATTTACAGGGTTAGTGCCCCCACGTCCCAAACTGTTTATATTTTTGCCATATTTCCCAGCGTGATTTTAACCTATACCATACTGAAAAGTAGTCAGGCAAATAGATGTTACCATATGAGGGAGGTCAGTTCATAAAGCTCCTGGGGGCTCCGGGGTACCAGTTCAATCTGCTCCTGGCAGCTGCCATTCGATGCACCACACAAGAGGAAACGCAGAGTCTCTGCTATGTCTGTTTAGAAAAGGTAACACACACACACACATTTCTGTTATTAGCTGCCCTGTTGCACCTTTAAAACACATAATATTCTCTCACTACTGCTAAAAGGTCTGAATGCAAAGCACATTTTAAAAAGGCAGTCAATGAGATGCGAGTGGATGGGAACAGGAATTCAGTTTAGAAGGTTAAGATCAAGACAATGATGTCTGCTAAAGTTGAACATGTTTTGAGATGTGCTATAGCATGTGCACCTGCACACAAACACACAGTTGATGAGTGTCGTTAGCTAGCTACAAGCTAAATGTTGCACTTTCACAGATGAGCATCACAGACTGCACAGAATATTGCTACAAAATGGATTTTACTAGAATTGTGAACGTGTCAAATATGTTGGCTCATTGCAGAACAGTGACACAACTAATCACCAGTGTATTTTACTCAGGTTTCACTTTAATTAAACCACGCCTCACATTTCTGCCTTCATAGGCCGAACACTTAGGATGTAAATTTTCACTAAAGCTTCACCAATTCACCGATTAATAAGACAGGAAGTTATTTAGTAAACAGTAGTTAGTACAGCCTCATTTCCTCTTAGGGAGAACGGGACACAGACAAAAGTAATGCTCAAGTGTTGCTTGGATTGCTATAACACACGGAGAGGGGTAACAACCAATGTGATGGTTCATTTCGTTTATGAGAACCAGGGCTACGGGTACGTTGATTGACAGCCAGATAACACTCGTTTTGTGTGCCAGGCGTACTTAAACAGAGAGCGGGACAGCAGTGTTCCACTAGACTGATGTGGTCTTTAATAACCATTAGCATAACAATTGCCAGTGTATGCGAGGACAATACTAGCTGAGTGACTAACCATTATCATTCTGTAACTGAGTAACACATTTCTGAGTGAAACAATCTTACATTTGAGACATGCAAAAGATTTATCAGGCTGCATCTACTGAATATTCCATTCAGTACAACAGCCAGTGTGCTGAGTACATACAGCATGAATGTATACAAATATGTACAACAGTAATGACAGGGTGTAAGTCGCTGAGTGGAAAGGGTGTAACCTAGTTGTGTGCGTGTGTGTGGGTTACTCACTCTGCTTCATAAGCTGGACTGCCAGGCAGGGGCAGTTGGAGCACATCAGGGAAAACATGCGCACAACCATGATAAACATCCCTGAGCTGAGCACAGGAGGGGTCACTACCAGCAGCTGCTGAATGTTGGTCAGCAGGTCCCGTGACGCCACCTCCTGCAGCAGGTTCTGTTGATTTAAACACATGCAGGCAAATTAGCTGTGGAGTTCCATAGCAGGAAACACAAAAAACAGCAAACGTTGTGCCAAGTCGAACACTTGCGGTACAAACCTCCTCGTGCTGAAAGTTGTCCACCAGTCTGGCGAAACAGAGGCAAGTGCTTTCGACTGATTTTTTATCCTGAAAGAGAGGATCATGAATATAGACATTAGTGAATCTTTAAAATAGGTTACACTGAAAGAAAATACTGGAATGCAAAATACATTTTGAAGCATCAAGTTATGACACGGACGATAAAAGAGTGAAATATTAAAGCAAACTCGGAAGACTACATGGCAAAACACCTACAAAGATCTGGCTGTGACTAACCATCCGTTTCGACATCAGTAACCTGCGACAGCAACTACTGTTATGCAAACGTTGCATTATTTACTCCTCATGCAACTTCTACAAACTGAGGCTAAGTAATAACAATATACTCTTTGTAATTGGAGAACTACTGCTGGCAACAAAAACTGAACTATGTACAATTAAAACATGACTCATTTTCTAATGACTGAGTGACACAATATTAAAACATCTCATAAAAACACAATTATCTCAGTTTAAAAATATGTCAACAGTTATGGGAAATAATTAGAAAGGAATATCTTTTTCTCAGTTTTGGCCCTCGGACTAAAGTTAAACCTGTGCATTTTCTTTTATTTCTGTTGCACATAAAACACCATATGTTGATGGTCAGTTTTATTTCTAGAAAGTGAAACGTGTTCCAAGAGGAAGCCCACTGTGAGGTTGTTGCAGTGTATAGTACATTATTTTATGACATGGGGGGCGGGGGGGGGGAACGCACCTGGTGTGTGAGCCTCTGAGTCAATAGCGGAAGAGAATCAGCAACAAAGTGGAACTCATCTGGAGTAATGCTCTGGCAGCAGTTGGCTGCGATGGCCAAGGCGTTCCTCTGAGCATTGATGCTGAAGAACTCCAGGTAGAGGAGGCAGTCAGCAAGCCCACCCTGTGACGGATCAAATGATAACATTATAGCTGTGCATAATTGTGGCAAACGGAGACAGGACGATTTAAGGGTATGAGAAAAAAAAAAAAAGAAAAAGAAGGAAAGACACCCACAGCCTGCAAAATGGCTTTGCTGTGTCGCCTTGACAACATCTCCAGGGCAGTCAGGGCTTGCTCTGCTACGTCAATGAACTGGATAACCTGAAGCTGCACACGAGAAGGTGGAACAAGGCATTAGCATATCAAAAAGCCACCATTGTGAATGAACAAGTGATTAGGGACAGATGGAGTGCAGTGTCTTACCTTCTCCAGGAAGACAGGAATAGCATCGACCACCACAGCAGAGGATCGAGGGAGGGCCTCCATCATATATGTGAGTGCACGAGAGGCATGATTCATCTGTGTGCATGGATCAAAGGCATGCACAAAAAGCAGCGTTATAAAAATTAATGGCTCAAACAAAGGACGACGACTATTGCAGAAATGAAAGTTCATCATACTCACGATATCAAAGTTATGCTCCATTTGTAACAGTGTAATCTGTGAAAGAAAGTGGAGCGTTACAATGGAATCAGATAAGTGGTAGTCAAATCTCACAGACAACATTGAACTAAAATCATTTTCATTTTCTATGCAAAGTGATTTTCACACTGCACAAGGGTCATTTAGAGAGAAAACCTTGAAGTCAACATAATACAAATCGCTACCTATAAAATAAAACCAGTGAAAAATAAATGTAAGATTCATTCAGCAACTACTATTTACATGTTGCAAATGATGCTTATCCAGTGAAAAATAAGCATATGCTGAGGCTTAGAATACACACACTTGCAAAATCCATAACTGAAAAAGTATTATGAGTAGAGCTACGGGATTTGGAAAAGTCACATGAATTAGCTAGAAGTTATGAATGTTTTTAAGAATATCCATGACATGAACTGGGAGGTTGTGGCTGGAGTTGTTATGGAATGACCCACAAAGCAATCTGTGCAACCCAGCAAATTAAAGTGTAGGTGAGGCCTACATACAGGAAAGCCAAGTATAAAGGAGACAAACAAAGGGAGACTTACCAAAGCGGGCACCACACTCTTGACCGGGAATCCACCAAGTGTTTCCTCATTGCCCATCACCAGCAGCTGGCACATCTCAATGGCAGCTTGGAGCTGCTGAGACTCGTCACCTGTGGCCTGCAGGCCCTGCAGTAGCTGCTGAGCCTTGGAGCCTGGAAACGGGGGCAGAGTTATTTAAGAGCTTACCAAACATGACAAACACCGATATAAGGGCAAGAAGGTTGTACTCACTCGCTCCACTGCCAATGGTCCTGTGAAACAGCTGTGACATGCGGGGTCCAAGAGGCCCAAAAAGGTGTGGGGGGAGACCCCTGGCCTCCAAAAGGGCTAGAGACAAAAACAGCAGGGTTAAGAGAGCAAACTATGCAAAGGGTTAAACTGAGAGAACGGTTTGTGAAGTCTTTATCTTCATAAAAGTCAGGGATATGTTTATTTATGACCCAAAATATATTGACAGTCTACAAAAGGTGAATCTTGGCAGGAAATGACTGGAAAATGTGAGAGGGAGAGTTAATGTACCTTGAAGCCTTCCCATTTCAGAGTCATCAGACTCACTCTCTCCAGAGGTGGTCATGCCCACTGCTCCAGCAACTGAGCTTGAAGCTGCACACAGAAACAATATTCATTAAAAATTCATAGTGAAAAAAGGTGAAACAGTGAAGAAAGAAATCAAACTTTCAAGTCGGTGGCCTAATTGCTTTTAAAAAGTAGGCCACGAAGAAAAAAAAACCCCCGTGGGCTTGAAGAGGTTAATTTCACACACAAACAAAACTCTTGTATCATCTGTGGATTTAAATGCCTATAAAAAAGGACAGATGCTCCACTGTCAAACAAGAATTAAAGAAGTTACATGACCGGTACCTGAAGCCCCTTGTGATGCCTCATCAGTGCGAGCAGCTGACGAGTTGGCCCCATCCTGGTTGTTGTCAGAGTCGGCCATTTTCTCCTGTCGGCGAGCGTCGGCTGCCCCGCGCTTGCCCAGGCCTGAGCCCCGCCGACTGTGATACGAGGAAAAAACAGATGGACAGTATGAGTGGCTGCAGATTGATCATAAAGTCCAATTACTACAGAGCAGTGGTTCCCCTGGATATTAAATGATTCAAATAATCATAAAGACTAAGTCTATTCCTTTGCACGTTTCAGGCAAACCAAATCTCCCAAGATCTTTGACACTCGTAACACTACTCTACTGGCTAATCAAAGTCTTCAGACGTAGTGGACAGCCTGCTTACACAATTTGAGAAAGCAACTGGAGAAAAGGAGGAACCAAAAGACAGCTGATGTTTTGGTGACACATTTTCCTGTTACGTTGTTGTTGGGAGCCCATCAGGCTGCATTTAGCGTTTACACAACAAAAAGAGAAGTGGTCCAATGAGTCCAGGACCACCGGCCAAAACCAGTTTAAGTGATGGAGCATTTTACAACAGAGTGTAAACTGGATCTAAGATGCGTGAAGACTCCTGCGGGACCCTGCTGCGGTTTCTACAAATGCCCTTGCCTGCGTCCAGACTTTTGAATCATCTGGCATCTTGATATCAATCAGCCAAGTCTGTTGAAAGAGTTTTGTGCAATAGCTTCAACTTAGACCTCAAGGATACTCAAGGTGACCGAGTAATACGGCATGTAACCATGACCTTTGTTTGTTTACAAGAAAACTCCACATCCTTTATGTTTGCTCAAGTAATATTAGGGTAGCTTGGTTAAACAAAAGGGGGTCAATGGACGATTCGAATTGTTACAATACTTTGTTTTGTACCAGAGACAAATTACTTAAAAAAATCCTTACCTTTAAATATGAAATACCAGAGTCATCAGAGCTTTATTAGTGCCATGAGTTTGATGCGGTTTAAACTCTTGAAAACATACACTGTTGCCAGTTGATTATTGGGTACACCAACTAAAACTAATACAGTTTAATACAACAGCCCTGCAATGAATCCAACCTTCATGGAGGTCATAGAGGTCAGTTTTTGTTCATAAAATGTTGTGGTCTGCGGAGGCTAAAGTTTGTGGCGCTGCTGAATACGGAATTATACCGAGGTGTTTAGAATATTAAGTATACCCTCACTGGTGTGCAAAAGCCGTGCCCTTTTTTTTTTTTTTTAACGGCGTCAATATTGACCCTACAGTCTACATTGAGGCGTCACTGCGATTTGTACCTGGTGCTGGCACAGGAGCCCGTGGTCTTCTGGCGTGTGCTCCGCCGAAAGCTGGGGAGCTCTGCTGGAGGAGACTCGCTGCGCTTCTTAGTGGATTTCCTCAAACCTACAGGGGGAGAAAAGTGACATATAACTCACATGTTGACTGGGCGCCAACACGGGCATCAAATCCTTTTGACTGGGATAAATTCTCAGAACAACGTAGGCCTGGGCAATCACGTCACACGCAATAAGAAAAGTGTTAGATAGTTTCACTTAAATGCATTAAATGTAAACTGCCAGGAAAGCACGTAAAACAAATAAACAAAAGTTTGGTTGCATGAACAAACCCTAAGCGTGTTCCCTCCTTGGCTCGTGAGTAGCCTCTTGTAAATAGAGCGTGCTACGAGTGACACGTAAACATGTGTAAGTCCTTTAACAGGAGTTCAGATGCCGGAGAGGAAGATTTTTGATGAAAGAGGTCAGCTCGTCAGTCGTTTAAATTTTTATTTTTAAGTCTGACCGATACCCTAACATGTCGTGTGTAATCTGTGCAACAGAACCGTCTCAACCAAGAGCGTTAATACACCAAACTTATAGTATCACCTTCAGCTGCAACCAGCCTTTGGAGTATGTAACATGTCAGTGGAGAGGTACTCAGTTAACATTAAAATGATTTAAGTACTTAAATTCAACATTTCTTCTCCTGGAAATTATGAAAAACCGGTCATTCAAAATGTTGAACCTATCGAAACCAGAGGGATATTTGTGTTTATTTACGGGCCAGATGATAAGAAACATTTTACATTTAGCTATAATAAACTTCACAGACATCTGCCACAAGTTTCAGAGAATACTTGGGCTGAATTTGTCAACACGAGGGCCGTCCTCGACTAAAGACATGCTTAGTCTACTAACACTCATACGATTTTGTCGACCAAATCGATTAGTTGATTTAATACGAACAATAGAAAAATAGAAAACTGCCATATCATGATTATTGCTTACAGGTCTGTGAAAGAGAGCAAAGCCTGATCTTGAGTGTTACTTTTCAGTATAGTAAAGGCTCCAGTGTTGCCCGTTTAGAGCCCTGTACCACTGACTAGATGGGTATTAATAGTAACTCAACCCATGGTGCTATGACAGGACAACCTTCACGCTGGATCTGTGACTCATAATTCAGTAGTACAAAAATAAACATGGGGAAAGTTAAGCCCAAATGAATAAAAGATAAGAACTATTACTTCCTTTTTCTACTTTATTTGACCTCAGCTTTCAATTATACCAGGTCAAATATTATTCCCTCACACATCACAGGATTCCCGTTAAAGCCAACTACAGCCACTCAATGCAGCATAAATATGTTCCTATTGTTAAAGGTGGAAGTAACATTCAACAAGATCAAAAAGGCATTTAAAGCCATACAGAATCACAGGGACCCAAGCAAACGGAAAATTGTATATGCTTACTCACCATTATAGCTGAAATTGCAAAATGTATGCGTGTTAAAAGATATTAGAGGCCGACAGATGAAGAAATTGAGAGAGAGATGAAGTTCTTTCCTCTCGACAGAAGCAGCTTATGAGTCCTTCCCTGCCCTCAAACATACCCCTCGTCAGCTGGTGAGCTAACAAGCTCAGCCAACTTAGGAGGGGTCTCTCCATATGGGCCTAGGGCCCGAGGCACAGAGCCCACCTCAATTTCTATCTGTTCACCAATCTAGAACTGCCTGACCCCACTGACCTGAAGAACTTCCACCTCACGTCATACGCACTAAACGTCTAATGTAATATCTGTGTATCTGACCTACTGTCCTGCAAATTTCCCCCTATTCTCCATTAGGGATGGGTATGAAACCACAATGCTTCTTAAGTACTGGCTAAACGTTGGCTGCAGCATTGCATATTCCTAATTGTCAGGTACCAAAGGTTTTGCTTCCTCTGGTAAGATATTGCCTTATTTAAATCAGTGTTTAGTTGACCGTCTACAGTACTATATTTTGGCTTATTTAGAGTTCTTGCATGGCAGTTTGTGTGTGGTCAGAAAAACACCACTGATGCTTTTAAGAAGTTTTTTATAAATATTTCCTATTGGTACTAGGGCTGGGGGGGATGTGTCTTACAAATAATATCAGTAAGTTTAGGCTATTCTGCATTCAATATAAGATATATTTTTCGATATTTTCTCTAAAATAACATAACTGTTTGATTTAACCCTTTGATGCTTATGATCGTTCTAATAAACTAATGTGAAGACTATGGAAATGTATTCTTTATTATTAAGCTTGACTAATTTGGACTTAGAATTTCATTTCATTCTTTAAATAGTTTGCAGGTGGTAGTTTAAAAAAAATTAAATCCTTATTTTATATTTATTCATTTGGTTTTATTTATTTATATTTATTATTGACAGACTGACTTATCATCAGGTCACTTTTATACTGAAGTCAGTTCTTGGTGACTTTTATTTTGAAGTCAAGTCTTGCACGCTCTTAGTGTAATGCCTATATATAT
>CALSBV010010348.1:842115-884108 GCA_943590825.1 Bovichtus diacanthus | reverse complement strand
ACAGAAAAACAACGTGGGGGCTAGACCATCTTTTTCAAAGTAGAAACCTCTCCCATTACTGTTTACAACCTCAACACCTACAAACTTGCTTTGGTGCTTCACTTCTTTCACTGTCTCCAGGCTCTTTCCTCATTTCCTGCTTCCCTCCAGATATTAAAACAGTATATTCAGAGTATATTCGATGTATCGCCCACCCCTAATTTGGTACAAGAGCTCGACCAATAGATAAATTAAGATGGTAATTTAGAGACACTGTTGCCATTACATAGTTTCTCCACCAGAGAGCAAAAAGTTTCCTTATAAAAAAACATTATAAAAAATAAAAGAATCCCGTTTCAAACTGGCTTTGACTGCACCAAGCCTCAGATTTCAGACTGCCCCCGTTATTAAACATTTTCTAACAATACCTTGTCAAATTCACATAGCTATTAAAAATTCCAACGCTAATCCAACAACCTACTATTAGCATAAACACAAAACACCAGAATACATCTTGAGGAGATTAAAATGCTATCTCAACACCTCATGACAGCATCAACTGCAATCCTATCACATCATAAACCAGAGTTCTTCACTCACAGTGGTGCAGCCCTGGAATTAAATGGTTAAATAGTAAAATAGTCACTTAAAAAAAAACTAAAAAAAACTTTATGGTGGTATTTATAAAGTTTTTCTGAGTTTGAATCCGTCACATACCTGTGAAATCAGACATTTGCTCCACACTGACAATTGGGCCACCAGCAGTATTTTGGCACTTAGCTATTCTCCAGTTTCAGGCTACTGAAATCTGAGCCAGTTCACCAGCTCAGTGAAGTCCACAGTCACCACATGGGAACTACATAATGCTAGACAAGACACACGCTATATTGTGTGCAGTGTGTCACCACCTGTATTTATACATCATGCATGTACATCATGAGAGTTACACAGATGTATGGATGAAAGGAATTAGCTGTGTCCTAAATCATTCCTTATTTACTATATAATTAACTATATTTACCGTCCGCCATTACATTTTTGGTGTCTGAATTCTGAGTGTGTAAATGTATGCTCTATGTAGTGCCCTTGTATATTCCCCAATGGAGCAACAACTTTCTGTGAACAGTCCCAGAATGCAATGCATCACAATTTTATAGATGCGAAAATGACAGCTATACCAATTTCATGAGAAGTTAAGCATGTATCTGTATGGTTTACCTCTGTGGTGGATGTGTACTTTAATGTGTCTCAACTGGGAAGCAGTTACACCAAATACAGTCTTGTGGTTAAGAGAGAGGTTTTGTAACTGATGCTGCGACATTGCTGAGATCACAGGCACTTTGACATTTAATCCCAGAGATGTAACCTATCGAAGTGCTCGAGAATAATGTGCCGACCCCTCTAGTCAATCATAACCCTTCAATCTTTTCACAAAATTACAATCCCATTAAAACAAACCTTTGCAGACACTTCTCTCATCTCAGACCGCTGGATTAAATTGAGTATTTACATTACAAACAGAAGGGATCCATACACAGGTAACGGGACTCACTTGCTAGTTTAGCTTGTAATCCTGATGGCCCAGGTTTGGAGGTCTCAGTTTTGGAGGATCCGGGCAAGGACAGTTTGGGTTTTGGCAGGTTGACTTTGGGGTTGAAGCGTGCTGCCCACTCGAACTTTGAAGAGCTGGCAGTTTTGGCCTGCTCCTTGTCACGGGTACTACGGCGTGGGGAGGGGCTTGAGGCTGAGCGAGAGCGTCGTGCCTTGGTCTGATCTTTTCCCTGTTTGACTCTGGCGCCTTGCGTAGTGGCGCTATTGGTGCCTGTGGTGGAGGAAGAGGAAGAAGTGGAGGCAGAAGAGGAGGAGTCTGTCACGTTGCTACACCCAGCTTTGGCTGAGGCGGCTGATTTAGACGCCAGCTTGGTGGGTTTTGCAGTTCTGCCCTCGGTACGATTGGGGAGGGACCCAGCGGTGCTACTTAGACCGGGGAGGGAGTCCGCTTTCTTCCGTTTCTGGATTGGTGAGGCCCCGGAGGCCCCGCTCTTCTTGCTCTGGCCTCGACCTGACGATGCAGGTGGTTCTGAAGCAAGTGATCGCTTCTTGGACTTAGCTGGGCCTTTCTTGGTCTCTGAGGTATTGTCTCTGGGTGCTGGGAGCGATTTGGGCTTCTTGGCAGGGGTAGGTCCAAAGGTACTAATTTGGTCAGGAGCGTCACTTCGCTTCAGCCCCCGGGTGCCTTCACTCTTTGACTGTTGGCCTGGTCGCTCTTGTTCAGATGTCCCTGCAGCCTCGGGCTCGTCTTGCAACACAAATGAAGCCACGGACAGAGTAAGACCGCTTCTGCCAGGGAGCAAGAGGGACAACAAAACACCATCTTATAAAACTACTCAAACTGTGAAAAGCAATGAATTACCATGCCACATTCATCATTCAAATTTAGAACAAAACACAAAAAAAAGGTGTATAATACTGTATGTTGTTCTTCATTGTGAATTTGACTTAGTACACTATTGGACAAAGTACAAACCCTACATACACACATGCACACACAATAAGCACCAAGTAGAGAGGAGGGGTACCTTCTTGAGCTGTGCCCTCTGGACTGGCCAGTGGCTGAGCTGGCTGTGGCTTTGGAAGCCTTAGAATTAGGTCTTCTACTTTCAGGTGGGGAATTTGCTTTATGTTTTACCTGCTCTGACTGCAACCTGTAAGGTTGGAAATTAAAGAGCAAGTGATAGTGTGGGTTTCTGTGATCAAGCTCAAAAATCATTGGCTGACTGCATATGCATATCCTCTGATCATTAACTCCTCTGGAGTAGCAAGAAAAACAGCTAAAACAGAGTTAATCAGCATTTGACTATGATAAAAGAACACAAGATAGGCGTCGATAAGCTTTGATCAAAGAGACCAATGTAACTAGTTTGCATCAATGCAAAATTCGAATTTACTACAGACGAACCCCACCCACAAACTAAGAACAAATATCACTCTACTAAAACACCCGTTATTCGTTGACCCCTTCAAGTGAAACCCTAACTAACGTTCCCCACAAACCATGATAACTGCCTCTTACTTTGGAATGAGATTTTAACTCAAATTTGACAGTAAGTGTGGAGGTAGACTCACCTTCCTGCGACTGTGTGGTCTTGTGGCTGGGCCGCAGCAGTGTTCCTCTGTGAACGGCGCAGTGACCCCCCTGGATTGGAATTAGGCCGGTTGGACATTGGCACCTCTCTCCTGAAGGGACATACCCTTTCTAGATACTACCATTCACTGCAATAGAAGAGCAAGAAACCACATAAGAATACTGACGAAATGCAATGCCTTATATCTACACTTTCCAACAACCACTGCATTGTCAGCGGATTAAAATGAGCTGCTATGCTGTAGGTGACAGCTGATGGAGCGTTTGTACCACCAAGCTCACCTCTCTAGCCCATTTGAGATGATCAGGGGAAGGACTGTCTCATCAATTTCCCTAAGAGTGTACATCACAGGATACAAACTCCCACAAGAAAATAACTGACAAATCCTATTACTGACACTATTTATCATGTAGGGGCAAAAACAGGCTGCCAGAAAGACCACGAGCAAGGAACAATACAATTCAGTTGATCAAATTAACTAAATTTACAGTAGATTTCTATAATCAAAAAGATTTCATCAAGTCAGTAATATGCTTCCTTAAAATAAAATAAACTAGCAAGAACCACACAGTTCAATTTATGCCCCCAGCACCATCTTACTTTCTCCAGTCGACAACAATATGTATACTTGTGTGAACCACAGAAAATGACCTTTAAAACAATAACTCATCATTCTCATACAGAAGTTCAAAAGTTTTGTATCACAAGTACAGTTGGGCTTATATTGCAAAGCTATCACTAAATAGCCTACTAACCCTAGTGTAATTGTATTTCTTTTTTTTATTTTATATATACACATTTGTACATTTAGCCCATGGACAGGAGGGAAAACTGGCATTTATAAACCCAATAATCCCCATCAGAATATCACTTTACATTAGTAATGCAACCCAAGATTAGTTTTAGTTATAATGATCAAGGTCACAGGCAAATCAAAATAGACCTACCATTAGGCTGACTGCAAGTCAAACAAACTACACAAAAAAAATAAAAAATTCAAACTCACACTATTTATAAAATAAATCAACTACTGTTGATATTATTTAAAATGGCAATTACATTTTAATACCTGACAAACATAGCGTGTTGGGGTAAATTGCAGTAATCATTTTAGTCATGTATTTAACATATGAAGTATTACTTAAAACTAATTATCATGAGTAAATGACAAGAGGGCACAGATAACAGGATTGATATATTTTGAACACATACACGCATGCACACACATGCACGCACACACACACACACACACACACAGCATGATGATGTTATCAATGGATACACAAAGACTACCGAAACGCAACCTAAAATACTTTTTTCCATTAAGAAAACGAAGATCACCAATTAGAGCATTTAGTTAAGGTTTAAATCATGATATCATTGATAATATAAATACGCCACACTTGGCAATCTCACAGGGCCATTTTAGGCCCGCACTGACAGTGCATCCTAGTCTTTGTTTATTCGTCCATTCTGACAACTGGTGCACCACACTCGCGTATTATGCGATTAGTTAAGCACATCAGATGATCGCCAGCTTAAAACACTCGCCAGTACGAAGTTTCTTGTACTACACCACTAAACAAGCACGTCTGTGTCCAATTTTTATACCCATGATTTACAGAGGCCTTTATTTCTGACGTAGTTCTCTACCACCACCGACTAGCATGTTTAGCCACTCATATCCTAGCAAGTCCCATACATTTTGACAGTAGCTTAGTCGCATACGTATCGATATATAAAACAAAATAACTCCCTTATCCCGAAAGCGAAGTTCTTGCACCCGCGAAATATTGAATATCTCCAAAGAAAAGGCTAAAAGCCTAATAAGCACATACCAGAGACTCGTTAGTTAAAGTTACGTTGGCTAATGTAGCAGTGGTTACATGGAAATGCGTAGTTGGCGTACCGGTGTGTCCACCTCTTTAGCCCCCTAAGTAAACGCACTGCTAAATACGAACAGCTACCTTGTTGTGGTATGAAACTGCGAAATGTTTACTTAACGGGAAATCTAGACCCTTAAGGGTAGCAAATAACGATTACAGTCACCTAAGATTAGCTACATATTGAAAATGGCAGCATCGGCTGAACCGTCTTTCGCAAGCGTTTTAATGTAATATAGCTAGCAGGCTAACGTTACCAGTAAACCAGCGTAAGCTAACTTGGTATTCTGACTGCCATGACACACTGGTCTGTGTTTGGCTGAGGATCACGTTAAAAGAAAAGAAAGAAAAAAAGACAAATATCTCGCACGCAAGTTAGCTCACCTTCTATACTGTTTGATGAGATGATCAAGTCAAAAATACACAACTGTCAAGTCGAACGGTAAACGGGCAGATCAAAGTATCACTGTCTTAGAAACTGTCAACGCGAATGTTCCGTACACACGTAGCTAACTAACGTTAGCTAGCTATGATGATCACTAATGTTTTATAAGCTGATTTAAGGCCAATGTCTGCCTCTCACTACAGCGCTGGCTAGCGTTATAGCTAATGATAGCCAGACAAAAACAAGTTGTATAACGTACTAACAAGCAACGTGTCAACAAAGTATATTCTTCCTATTTAGGTAAAAAGGGACCAAAAAAACGTCAAGCACCTTATTTAGCTAAGCATCTGGGCAAGAATAACAAGTATCGAGGCTAACTATTAGCAAGCTAATACTAGCTTAGCCAAATAAGATAGCGAATGTCTCGTCAATGACTCGCAAACAGTAGGCTGACAAAAATAAACACTTGACTGTTAGCTAGACAATCTATTGTTAATGGTTCGTATTAGTTGAGCTAACGTTAGCTGTCCAGTTGACAAAAAAATAAAATCACTGACCTTAACAATACTGAATTAGCTACTGCGGGGCAGTCACGTAGATGACGTTAAGCGTTGTCAAATCAAACAAGAGCGTTATAGCTATTACCAGCTAACCTTGGCATGCAAGCTAATTAATATTAGCGAGCCTTGTTGTCGCTGTTTTACATTTTGCCAGCTCGACAGGATGATAATGGGATTTCTTTGACAAACAACAGCTTCGTTACAACTCACGGATTCAGCCTTATGGGAACAATTTTGTCAACATTTGCTATTAAATTACCAAGTTGTCTAGCTAGCAGCTAGCACGTTAGCGCTAGCTAGCGAAAAGAAATGGCCTCTGATACCTTTTAGACACAAAAAAACAGGAAAGCAGGAACGGGATTCGAGATATTTTCGCAACACTGAATCATAATTCCTCCGATGTATTTCGATATTGCATAATCTCGAAGGTCCAAGAGACTGATGGCTGAGATGTCACTGAAAATTTCTACCTTTTGTATAATGTTGTTACCTATTTGTTCCAGTGTTGTAGTTGTAACAGACAGTGCACCAGCTCCTCTTTTCTCTCTACTGCTAGTTTCACATCAGCTGAGGGGCCTACAACTGCAATATACATCCGCGTGATTCATCCGCTCAGGGACTAGTTAACGCTACTTCTGATTTTAGCTTACGGCATCTCCTTGTTTTATAGTTTACGATGCCGTGGTGAGCACTGGGTGTTTTGCCCTTTAAATATACGCCCATAGGTTAAAGTAAAAAGGGCGAACGTTGTATTTCTTTTATTCAGAGATAATGATTGCAACACTGAAGTCATTGGTAACATTAGCTTGTCACATATATGAAGTATCAATCCGCTGGGTCGTGACCCCCCCGCCCCCCCTTATTACACAAACATAAAGCAGTTACTTCTATAAATTAATATGTTGGCAAACATTACCTCACATCAATGTCACTTAACATCCAACAAACTGTTTTATTTTGCCGTTGAGTAAATACTGTTATTTTCAGTTGCTTTTCAGTTGTCATGGTTACATTTCTGCATCCAAAATGGCGTCTTTACTCGGGGAACATCTATTTCAATTTAGTGGTCAGGGTCCACCTCCTTCAAAAGATTTTTTCCAACTTCTTATTACCAAAAATGAGGTTGAGTATTTGTATTAGTTACTATTTATAAAGCAGCGTCTCAAATAATAACTTTAAGTTGACAAAACGCTGTGTAATTATATATGTAACAGAGGCTAGCTTAAATTTCACGTAATAAGTTAGCTAACATTAGCTAGCTAGCTAGCTAGCTAGCTAGCTAGCTAATGACAACTTTTCTGGCCAGTTGAACAAAGACCTCCGTAACAATCTCATAAAATGTTACATCTCAAGTTGAATTGAGAGTGGGAAACAGTGAATTGATGGCAAAATGATACAGTAGCCTAACATAATCTGTGCAAAAATAAATATTGCAGTGGGTTAAACTCCATCATGCTTCCAGTCATTTGTTCTAATTATACATGATCTAAATTGTATTTTGGCTGTCCCTCACTGTTTTTCTAACTTTAGGTAATATGGACATCATGGAAGATTTCTGTTCGACGTGACTGCCGGGGTGCTGCACCCAAAGAGCTGAAGACATCCCATCAAGATTTCCTACATCAGAAAATGCTACAGCGTAAGGATTCATCAGAACAAAAACCTAATCCCTGTCCAGTACATTATGTCTGTGATGCTGAAATATTTTCACTTGTTCTTAAGTGTTACATTTTGGTCCCAGCTTTTGCTTAAATGGAAATGTATCATTTGACATCCAGGCTGTGCTTCCCCCCCCCCCTCATCTGTAGAACAAGTTGTTGCCGTTTTCGGGCAGAGGATCCTGGAACACACAAAATCACTTTGTCAAGGAAAGTTTGATTACCTGGAGCGCTTACCTGATGACATAATGCTCAAAATCCTGTCCTACTTAGATCTGAAAGATACGCCATCGCTGGCACAAGCTTCACAGAGATTCAGGAAGGTGAGAGCCTCTTAAAAATCATACATTTACAACAGTGCAGTGTCTATATGCTCTCTCTGACGTGTACCTTTGTGCTCATACGCATTTGTACACTGATAACCACACCTGTAAACCTGCCTGTGGTTTTTATTGGCATCTGCTCTGATTGGACTGTACCAGCTCTGCAACTCCGAGAAGTTTTGGGAGCAGACTGTGAAGAATCGCTGTGCTGAGTTTACCAGTGACATGGAGGCCATAGCAAATGCCATGGGCTGGAGGAAGATGTTTTTTACCTTTTTCCACAGCAGTGGCAGTAAGGAGCAGCAGTAAAGCAACTGCACAGTTTTATTACTGTTCTGAAACTACTGCAATACAAATGCTATCACAGTGGATGGTTAGTTAGTATTAATGTTGTACGTTGTGAAATAAGAGCCAGTGTTTTCAGTAAAGTTCAGTGAGTATTCTTAAGATTTAGATTCACTGTGGATATGTGTGATCTACAAAAAAAAAAAAAAACTGTATTCCATTAGTTTAAAAGTGCCAAATATCCTATTTCACTTTGGATGACGACAATGATCACCTGTATTCAATGGATAGATGCTGTTATTGAATGTTATGTAAGAGTTTAATTGTGTAAATTAAAAGTAGCATATTATGTAATACAGTAGTGTCCTATCATGTTTCCTGAATCATAAACTTATAAAACACAATCTAAAAAGGCTTATACAAAAAATACAAAAAAAAAGGTAAGCAACTGGAGTCCTGCTGACATCATATCACGTTCAATTTCATCATATAGACTACTTCCTGTTTACATTTGCCAGAGAGCTGTTCTTGCGCCCTCTGCTGAAGGCCCTCGGCACTCAATGCCTCTCTGCTTACAGCCAAACTGGCTTTGCATGGCAGCTGTGCTGTGTGCACTGGTTCAGCCAGCAGAGGGAGCAACATGGCAATGAAAACTAGAGTCAGATGATGGGAGGAGGAGGATAAGCAAATAAACCCTTAGGTAACGTGTGCAAAACAAGTGCTGTAATTCTGGTAACCATATCCAGGCCTAAAGACCACAACACACTTTTTCTGGATTGAGACCTTGTACAAATACGTCTGTAGGGGCCTCCGCTACACGGGTCTGCTCTACTACCTCACCTGAAACCTGTACAAGCCAGCTACAGTAACCTAAGACCAAAAGGTATGCTCTCTTTTTTCTGTTTCTAACAGGTACCTTCATGGGACAGAGACAACATATGGCACAATAAATGTTAGCAACACAGCTACGGACTAAAATACTGTCCTCGTTTCTTATTGTCTCAAAAAGGATGACAACATAGAAACACAAGCATAAGTCAATCCATTGTCCTGTGTTAAGGGACGAGAAGAATGTGTCGTTTTCCAGCACGCCATTTAAAACTCCCCTCAATATTAAATATTCTTCCATCCAAATGATAGCTGGGTGTTGGAATGATCTCACATAACCGCATACAGCCTCGACTGGTAGCTACTATGGCCTATTATTAGCCACTGAAAACTGGATACCGCCTTCTCAGCTGAGTCTGGTCTAGGAGGAAAAATATTCATTACGTAACAATAAAGGATCTGTCTCCCAGACCCACTTCCTGAATACCGCTGCAGCAACTAGGCCCCAAACCGAGGCAGAGCGGAAGCCTCATCAGTTTGTTTGCTGGAGCAGTGTGAAGCGGTGCCGGTTCTTTCCTGCTTATCCTTTGCCTCCACACATTCACCACGCCACCCCTCCTTCACAGCTCCTCTTTGTGGGTCAGGGATGCAGCGGGAGTGACGCAGCAGTGGCAGCAGCCTCCAGAAGACAACGATACACAGCAGGAACATGGAACCTCTGCCAGAACCAAAGTCCACAGGCAACTTCCAGACAGCAGTGAAGATGGTGAATGCCTAATCTAGTACCAAAGGGAGAACGGCAGCCGGGTAGTCACTGCCCTTTCCTCTTCCTAAACAAACACCAGAGAGACTTCCACAGGGGCAGAGACAAGCCCTGCAAGACCTTCCGCACAGAGACATTTTGGTAGGCAACTCAAGGTATGAGTGTGGGTAGTAACAGAAGTGCTACCAGGTATGAGTGTCTTTGTATGCTAAGCGTGTGAATGCGTTGAGAATGAGGATGAGGCCTACTCAGCCTTGTAGGGCGGTCTGTGCCTCCCTGATGATCAGCGTCTCTACAGGCCGCAGCTGAGCTTCTGAGCATCAGAGGCCCGTATGTTTTGTCCTGTGGTTTTGAACACATACTAGCTGTGATTACATGTGGGCAACAAGGTGCTGCTTTCAAAATATTTCATATGGTCCAGTATACAGGAGTAATATATATGAAAGCTTTAAGTAAGGGCAGTGTATTTTGATTCCTATTTAGACTGGAAATCTACCACTTTGAATGTGAATTCATACATTTTCCCAATTCTTTAATTAACATAACCTAAATGGTTACCAATCCTGTAAACCCTGTATGCCAGATTATGGAAAATGTTAAAGATGACCCCGGCAGTTAAAAATACAATGGTGAAAAGGGTCCACTATGTTTGGAGTTAAAAAGCAGAGTTGTGTTGGCTTAACACAGATGCATTTCAGCCTACATGCACTAATAAGGTATACAGTACATACTGTACTTACAAATTAGGGGTTGTTTTATGTTAAAGAGGACTCAGGGAAGACTATGAGGTGGAGTGGATCGCACTTCTTTTCCAGCCAGGACTTCCCCCCCCCCCCCAGTTTTCCAAATTTAGATTTTATGGCTCCCGTTATAGAAAAGTATGCACTGAATCCCATTTTGCCTCATCACTTGGATTGTTATGTGGTACAATGGCTGCTCCCCAGGCTAATATTGGGGGGGTCATCAAGGAAGCAGGTTATTGTTGTCAGCACCAAAAATAGACGGAGTATTTGTGTATTTATGAAACCAACATAATGTGATGTACCAAACTCAGAAAAGGGAACGGGACAGTTCAGCAGCTAAGATTAAAGGTGATCATTCTGTGTAATTTAAGAGACATTTCCCTCCTTACTTTAGGGCAAGGAGTGAGTGCATGCATACTATTGCACCTGCTACTTTTGTCTTTTAAAGTTATCAGTACATAAAACGAAATTGCTTTTAAACTGGTTTAAAGTGAGTCTCAGCCAGCATGAGGAGAAGACCCACACAGTCATATGACTGCACTCAGTTGTGTAAATTAAAGAGCTGCTTCTGTCCTCTGAGGCTAGCGAGAGGCTCACAGTGCCACGTCGGGTTCAGCCTCCTCCCCTCCCCCTCGTCTGCAGTGCTGACGCATCTGCTGCTTTTGCATCAATCAGCAGCCTCTATATAGGTATACCGAGAGTCCCCGCTAATATCAGGACTCTATATTCCCCCTCAGCCTTTGCACGCTCACTGCGATAGTGAGAAAAAGCATCTGAACATCTGTCCTGTGACTGCTGCAATACACAATACGACAGCAGTCACTGCCATCTTCTCTCTGGTTCTGCATTACCTAACCACAGTGACTGCGTAAGCACAGACGAAAGGCTTTGCTGTTATATATTGCTGCACAGACAGAGTATGTGTGCACAAGCATGAAACAGATGCTGCAGCGTTAGGCATTCAAGATGCATGTTGTCTCTATATGGGCAACAGATCATTTTGTTTCATGCAAAGGACGTTTTTTCTGTGGGTCAACATCGATGCAGCGAGATCTAGCTGGTGCGGTGCTGGGGAGATTTAATACGGCATTTGTGCAGCAGAGTACCGCTCACTCTATGCTGCTACCAGCAATGCAGCTGAGCGTTTTCTCTGGCTGTAGCAGCGAGCACAGAGCTGGTGTGTGATGTAGCACCCAGCATCTCTCCGCTCTCCCTGCAGCCCTCTGCTACGCTTAATAAAAGTTGCCGCTTCCTGTTCAGTGGCTCCAGAACGAACGCTTCAGTTGCCCAGCTAGCACAAAGGCAGACCCATACTCCGGTTTAGCTACATGCCGTATAAACAGCAAGTTACTCCTGTAGTAGGACAGAAGAGGGACAGCCAGAGGACGGCTGGGCAGATCCTAACCCAGGACCTGGGCTGCATGGATAGAGGCGAAGGACGTTGGAGCTGGAGTCATCTGCACACTGAGAGGGAGGGAGAGGAGGAAAGACGTCAGAAAAAGCTCTGCTTCTGACAACACCACTGTTCAGTGACCATCATAGAAGAAAAAAAAAAAAAAACTACTTTCGCTATGCTCTCACAAAACTGTGTTTTCCTGTATAGTTGGTTGTATTGAGGGCTACAGAAAAGGGATACTGCATGACACCGTTTCCTGTTCGCACTGCATCATTCTCTCTGATTTTACGAAGGTATGTTTGCATGGTTTCCCTCAAATTGTAACCTGTTCTTTTGCGGAAGTGCGCTTTGCAGAGATGCGTGAAGTGGCTTTTGCTTTGACATTTCGCTCTTTGTTTGACAAGACTGTCTGTGCGCTATACTGTCATATCTTGGTTTGTGGTTTGATATGAGGGGGATTTCATTTTACAGGTTGAGACCTTGAAAATAATATCACATGAGCTTTGAAGGGAAAGTATGGTTGGGTGTGGCAAAATCAGAAACACTGATGACAATTTCAACATTTCCGCTCAGCATGTGGTGGCAATACAGCACAACAATATCGGGGTAAATTGTGAGAAATTGAAGTGTTAAAGTAAAATAGCAACCCGGAAGAAAATATGAAACAGTTTCTCTATACAGCACAAACTGAGAAATGAGTACAAAGCCGTGGCACATCACTTGCTGTTATCAGATGAGAAAGTCCTTTGGGTAGCATTTCTACTGCAGACAAAGACACACAGACCGATACACATACACAAAGTACATTCAAGCGGAGACAAAGGCAAACCTCGATTGCTCTGTAGACTGCTGTGTGTTGCAGGTTCTCAGAGAGGGCAGGATGTTTGTGGGAGAGAGGGGACCGAATACCCGGACAGCTAATACAGTCACTTGCCATCCAGCTGAATCCCAATAAGTGCTGCGCCATAGCATGTTGCTATGACAACGGAGGCCTGTCTGAGAAAGAAGGCAGGAGGCTGGTTGTGTTTTCAGCAGTCGGAGAGGCTTTAAAGAACGGCGGCCATATTGTATTTGTTGCATAAACCCAAAATTTTAAATTAAGACATAAAATGACATCACTGATAAATTACCTAAACCTCCTTTGAAGTAAAAAACGAAAAACGACTGTAAATGTATGTCCTTTAAAATATATTTTTTTAAACTCATTTCCAAATGATGGTGCGTAATGCTCAAGACAAAAGAAAAATAATTATAAAATATGAAACAATTAGATATCAAATGGAGCTGCCTGTTAATTTAATATAACTTGGGACTATCTTCCTAGAGTCATTTGAACACACTAAATCATGCCAAAATAAAATTATTCTTCTTCTCCTGTTTTCCACTAATAAGCCGCCAGAACAAAGAACAAGTTCACAACAGAGAGACTCTAATACCCGTGTTGCCTATAGAGTAGCAGCAGTTAGCCAAAGCATCTCCGGGGAAAGAAAATCAGTCGCTGTATGACTTTCACTGCAGCCGTAAATAAAGACGACGTTAGATATTTAAACAACGTTGATGCAGGTGTTCTGATTCATCACTTAGAAAGGCAAGCTAAGAGCAAATGCAGTCAGCATGACACATGCTAAATGACTCAGTATAGACTCAAACGACAACGACTCGGTTAAAAGTAGGCCACAGTTAGAACAACATCCTCTTTCCAAAGTGAGAATGATTGACTTTTAACTTCGTCTAAGGGTTGCAGACGATTTGTGCAACTAATCCACAAATGCCACGCTGTCGATATGCAAAAAACTGTCGAGCGCTGTCTGACTAGAAATCTGTGCAGTGTGTGAAATAACTAAGATGTGTCATTCGTACAACGATATTAGCAAGTCTGCTGCTTTGAAGAGGCCAAAACATTTGAATGTTTCTACTTTTCACAGCAGGGATTATTGTGCTTCTGTGCTACACTACTTTATATCCAAGGCTGCCATTACCCTCATGAGGCTTTAATGAACTGTTCCCTGAAGTTGTTAGAGTCGACAAAAAAAAATGTTTGTGGGACAAGTGAAAGTCACTGCCCGACTGACAGATATGAGGAACATGTGAGTCATCAGTGCGTCTGCATGTCATTTTCATATTAACCCAGGCCTCGAGAAGAATAAGACTGAACCAGACTGCAGAGCTGAGGTAGCACACTGAATGAATTACCACCCAAATGTAATTATTATAAGCAATAATGACAAAACATTTTTTATTTTTTTTAAAAATCGATGACTGAGGGAGTCACTGCATATTTTACCAGATGCCGGCCAAGACTTCCCTTTAATTCAGGATGCTGCTGTTTTTAGAAAGATTACCCTCCCATCTTCTCATGACTTTATTGTGGGATTAGTGCATCATGAAAAGAATATCCCACGTACGAAAAAAAAGACTTTTTGAATTATAATCTTCAGAGTACAATTCCAGATCAGAGGCAACGTTATTGACTCATATTTAGTCGTGTCCATCGACAAAAATTTTTATTTGTGCAGTATTTCTAAGTAGCTGCACGTCACTGCGACCTGGGTGTTAAAGTGCAACCGGCAGGTCACTAAGCAGCGCCACTGCAGCGTGTGGGAGTTCAATGTGCTGCTCATAGGCCTGTTGACAGCAGGATCAACAGACAGAATCCTATTGCTCAAAACGATCATTGCTCCACATCTTAGCACTAATTGTTTACAGATCACCGTTACTGAAACATCAAAAACAAATATTATTTTATGCGAGTATTCCCTCAATGAGGTCTTCCCTACAATAATACAATAATACAAGTCTAATGTTCTCTTCTACACAAGAGAAATAAGAACAAGAAAAAACTAAAACTAAAGAGAGTTGATAGTAGTGGCACAATCCAGAGTCAGTTTGATAAGAGCGTCCGTCTTAATCTCATGTGACCCGTTCATTAAGGTTAAAGCGTATTATTCTTTTAAGAAACAGGATGGAGATTATGATGCTTGACTCACAGAACAGCTGACCTGACTGTTGTCGCTGGAGCTCATCTGTCAGGACATTACTGCCATCTAGTGTTAAAACACTAGAATAGTTCAAATATTACACATACAAAATGTACACACATCTTTTTTTCTTTTTCTTTTTTTTTTTTAACTATCAAATTACAGTCAGAGCCACCATTTTGTAATAATCTTATGTAATTATTTCTTCTTCTCTCTTCCTTTTAGATGACGGTGGTGTCTCCGTGCACTCAGAACCTGATGGATAGTGCTCACCCTCACACTGTGCTCAGCAAGCTCAACGAGCAGCGCTCACAAGGCCTCTTCTGTGATGTTACCATTGTGGTGGAGGATGTTAAGTTTCGGGCCCACAGGAACATCCTGGCAGCCTGCAGCGGGTACTTCAGGAACGCTCTGACAACTCCTGAGAGATGGAGCTCTACCCAAGTGTTGGAGCTGATGGACCTGAAGTCTGAGGTGTTTGCCAGTATCCTCAACTTTATCTACTGCTCAAAGGTGACATCGCCTGGTGCAGAGGACACACGGGGGCTGGTGGCAGCTGGGAAAAGACTTGGAATTCCTTTTTTAGAGAAACTTGCAGAACAAGAGAGGCAGGATGAATGTGTTAAATCCACAGACTCCAGCACAGCCCCAGTGTCACCCAAAACAAAGAAGGAAGCTGCCAGGCCTGACGACATTGACAGAGGGCCACGCATCACCAATGCCTTCTCTATCACTGAAGTGTGTCCTGGGAACAATCTTTTCACCCCTCTGGTTCAAACCAATGGGAAGAGGCAGTCACCAGATGTAGGAGAGCTCCCATCAAGTTGCCCCACAACCTCCTGCCTCAACGGGAACAATGAGACAACCCAAGCCCTCTCGGAGCATTCATACGCAGTGTGCAAATCTATTGACAGCAAAGACACCAGTCAGGGGGACATCAACAAGATCTGTAAGCCAGCAATATCTCAGTCTAAGCAACTTATTTACAGGAACGCAGGCCCGCTTAAAAAGCGGCACAGACTGAGAGGCGCTTTGTGTCGAAGTATACTTCCAAGACCAGCTGAACCAGAAACAGATAAAACAAATACACCAAATACAATAACCCCCGTAGTAGCTGATGGTGTTTCTGCAGCACCCGTTGCGGTCATGACACCCCCTCCGCTTTTTTCAGAGGAAGAAACAGAAAAAGGTATAGGCCCAGGGCTACATTTAGCCACTGACAATGTTCAAATAGAGTTAGATCCACCAACCCTTTCCCCTCACACAGAGGACAGCATTTCAATCTATGGATGTGACCACTGTCCGGAGATATTCACGAATCAAGCTCTTCTCACCATTCACTCAGAGGTACATAAAAAGCGTTTTGTCAGTCATTTGTTTTGCAAGTTTTGTCACAGAAAGTTCATACACCTCAAGCGGCTGCGCAACCATGAGCATGTCTGCCCCAAAGCTGAGAGAGGCTCGCCCAAACTGGATGCTACTGACATATCGAACAATGAGGTGGAACTTTATTCAGATGGCGAGCCGAACACGGAGAGCATCGTGGCGCAGCCTTCTTCTGCTGACCTCTCCACTCCTGACACACCAGAGCCCCTTCAACTGGACCAACCAAAGCCCCCACGGGATGGAAAGGCAGTGAGGCCAAGTGGCAGTCAGAGGAGATACAACTGCAGTGTGTGTAAACGCGTCTACATCACCCTATCCAGTCTGAAGCGGCACGAGAATGTACATTCCTGGCAGAGGGCATATCCCTGTCATTATTGTAATAAAGTGTTTGCATTGGCAGAGTACCGGACGAAGCATGAAATCTGGCACACAGGTGAACGCCGCTATCAGTGCATTTTCTGCCTGGAGACATTCATGACATATTATATCTTAAAGAACCATCAGAAGTCTTTTCACGGCATTGATCCCAATCTAGCCGTTAAGAAAAAGTCCGCCAACGGTGGTCTGAAAGCCAGCGTTTATCCAATCAAACTCTACAGGCTTCTGCCTATGAAGTTTAGAAAAAGACAATACAAGACTTACAGTCAGACTTATTCAGAGAGTGATGAAAGAGGCGACGAAGCCCCGCCGAAAAGCGACTCTCTGATCCCTCCATTTGAAGAAAACGGTCTGATCAGTCAGCCTGACCCCGTTTCATTTCCTCTGACATTCATGGCCACAACAAAGATGGTGGCACCCGTCATGCCTCGCATCAGCTTTGGCAAGCCATGTGACCAAGATGTTGACCAAAGTGATTTGGAAATTCAAAGAGGCACAAGAAAGGAGGCTGAGAACAGAGATTCACTCTTAATTGACTACGAGTCTCCTGCAGTGGGTTACAAAGGTGATCCTCCAGTACTAAGTAACTCAGGGCACATCAGTCATAATGTGCCGTTCTTGAACTCTTTGAACGCTGTTAAAAAGTTAGGTGAGCTATCAGCTTCTGCAAAAAGAGTTGAGGATATGACCAAGGAGATACTTCAATCAAGCAATGAAAATCTGCCGCATGGTAAAAAGGTGGGGGCAAAGACAGAAACGTATATCGCCAAACCTGCATGCCCCGGTCCATCTGTGGATGGTGCTTCCATGCCGCTCTGTCAGATAACAGTGAAAATAGGCAATGAAGCCATCATCCGCCGCCGAATCAAAGGATCCAAGCTCTTCCCCAGAAAGAAAAGGAGAATCAGAGAACTGATTGAGGAGGCAAGTCCAAGTCAGTGCCCTCCAACACGGGAAAACGCAGAGAGCCCCAGGCTCCGCCTGAGACAAGAAGCCACTTCTGCCACAGAGCCAGAGACATATGAAGATCCCAATGACTGCGACACAGCTGATATGCTTTGGCGCCCCTACTATTCCTACAAAGCTAAAAAGAAAACGAAGAAGTTGAGATTCAAGCACAGAAAGGATTCGTTTCACGGTTATCCTGAAACATCTGTAGATAGGACGGCTGGCAGTGAGGCCCACCTTGATAAAAGTAGTTGGCTGACAGAAGAGGGCATGTCAAGTGGAAGTGGAGAGATGAAACGTAGTCTCAGCAGGACCTCCAGCCCGAGGGCCACCTACAACTGTGACATCTGTGACAGCTCTTTTATCACAGAGACCGGTCTGAGAGCTCATGTTATTGGTTCCCATCCATGTTTCTGCCGGACCTGTGGTAAACAGGGTCCCCCTGGTGAGGCACCGGCCGGTAGGGATTACATCTGCAGCAGCTGTATGGAAAATGGCTCCTGCTTTGATAATACACCCCGGAGCCTAAACCCAGAGAAAAAGTACCGCTGTTCCTTCTGTCCCCAGCGTTTTCTTTATCTTGCCACCAAGAGAAGCCATGAGAAAAAACACCAGGAAACAAATGAGGAGGGAGATAATTCTGACAACTTCACACCATGTTCTAAATACTCAGCACACCTGAGTGAAGACGAGAAAAATGATATCATCAAAACCGAAGACAGTGACAACCAAGGGGGCACTTACATAAAAAGTGAAAGGGTGGAAGAAGGATATCTTTCTATAGATAAAATGAATCCTAAAATTGAAGATACGACTGACTTTATGTCTTTAACTACCTACCAAGACATGCCATATTCCAACATTAAAAGTCCATTATCGCCCTGCATTGACCCAGTGTTTTCCCTGACACCCTCAAAGGTGAAACATAAAATGGCGAAAAAAAGGTTCAATGAACAGCATTCTATGCATCTCCTCTCAAAAAAGCAAGCCTGTGACAGAGACACTTATAGCAACAAGGACATTTTGATGGGGCCAAAAGCGACCAGTCACAATGATCTTGAGAAGTCCTGTAAACTCTTCAGGAGAAATGACTCGGAAACTAAAAGTACCAACATTTCTATACACAAGCAAGAGAAATGGGTGTGCAAAGAGGAGCCATTGTTTTAAGGATCTTTGAGGCCTGGGTGAAAACAATAGGACGTCAAGCCTTTTGGGTAGAACATGTACGAGTGTTGTCTTTACAGCTGAGCTCAATAAAAATGTCTTGATTGGACAACACTGAACACGAGGACCTATGGTGCGTTCCATTTGTGCTGGGAAGTCAAAAATCGGAGCTGGGAATTAAGTCACACCCGAGTTGACGGCGTTCCAGTACAACAAGTCTGAAAACCAAGTTTTAGCCAGGTTAGCTTTGTTAGCCATTGCTAGCAATACTAGTTAACTTATTTCAGTTTTTGATGTCGGGGTTGGTGAGATTCTCCCGACTTTCCGAGTCGGAAATCCGACTTCAGGGCCCGTTTCAGGTGACATTTCTGACTTCACAGTATAAATGGAATGCACCATTAATATCAGTGTAGGCTGTCATTTCTTCTCTCCTAAACTCAGCAACGGAGTGATTTTTCACCTTTGTAGAAGATATTGTTTTGGAGAATAGGACCTTCCGAAACAGACTGTACTTTGTCCATTGTCTATGCATATATGGCAGATTCGGTGACACGACCGTAAGCAATTTCAGAACAAGGGGACGATGTGTTGGAGAACTGAAAAGCTGCCTAGTGTGGTTACGTCTTCACTTTTTAAAAATATATCTGGGGAAAACAGTATGAACTGTCACCTTCAGTGAGATGGTGAGTTGCACTTTATAGGTAGACTATGCTAATCTGATGGTAAATACTTTGATTGATATAATTCTATGTCTAATTTCGAATTAACACATGGAACCATTGAGATTAAAGTTACTACTTCTGTGTGTTTAATATGTATCAAACATGTAAAACTATTTAAATAAATGTTTGTTGTATTCTAAACAGTTACATGCTGTCCTCCTTTAGCCCGTTTAGACATACGGTAAATTCTTGACCATCAATTCACAGTATGACCACTGACTGATAAGCACACGCATTAATGCTCCGATACAGAAACCTTAAAACATCATGCGGTTACAGTTTGGAGTGGGACATTTTTTAAAGGATTTTAAAAGTCATATTGGTACAAAACCTGTTTTTCCTAAATATAAAGCCACATGGAGGTGCTGCCCATCTGAGAAGTCCATTCCCTCGTTCTTCCAGTCAAACTGCATCTGTATTTAGAGTTGGGCCTCAAGACACAATTTCCAGATGTCTCTAAATTCCTTGCTTCTTTCTAGGACTGGGCTTGTGATGTAACATCTGGATCATGACTTTGAGGTACAGGAACTGGTATAGAGGCAACATCTTTCATTCATTTAATAAAGGATGATTGTATTAAAAACCCTGATTGCAGCAATTCCTGTGCTATTCCAGTTTAAATGTGAGCAGCATATTCAATTATTTTCATTCAGAGCCTGTAAGCGTAGCTAATGGCGTCGGAGCCGTTGCACTTTCAGATAAGTAAAGATGAATTATTCTAATGTTAAAATCTTCATATTGTAGTATAGTGAGGAACATATGCTTGCAATCACTCCAAGGTGTAGCTGAAAAGGGCACATGCTCACTATATTGTACAACCTATTGTACTTAAACAAATGATGCCATACAAATCCAACATAGACTTGATTTAATGATCATTTTATAATGTTGGTGTTGTAACACTTAAGAAAGATATTATTGGTCTCATTTTATAAAAGGGATTTCAAATGCAAAGATATGCGGCCACAAATACAGTATTAAATAAAAACCCTGATCTGATGAAAAGACATAAAATATTGGACATTAATAGTCTTGATGTCGCATTATTTTGATGGAGAATTTTGTGACATGACGTGCAGTTTAAAAGATAGATTAGATGCTATCAATATATAGCTGTTGTGACATGTGAACAGGAGATAATACATAGAAATGTAGTATAAAAGTTAGAATGCATACCTGAGCGCCAGGATCAGATCTGTGTTTTCACCCAAACAAAGCGACGTCACCTGGAAAGAGAGGAAGATGACATGTGATGCATGTCATGTTTTCACCCAAGGGAGATAGTGGAATGGCTTTTTCCTTACAGATTCAAATGAATAAATTACTTTTATAAATAAAAAATCCTGGAAAAATATAAAAAGGGAAACCTGTGCCACAATTGTGTATCGTTTATACAGTGCTTTGAAATAAGCATTCACACAGTAATTGGGAGTGAGGATCAGTTTAGCTATTTTCTAATGAATTATCCTGCTAAAACAATGTTAGTCATGTATAATAGTTCAATGAAAATGCTACAGAGAGAAAAACAATACAGGATGCACTTTATACAAACATGTATGAAACTGCATATTAATAATGCATACTGACATCCTTTATCAGGATACCACAGCTACTCTTAAACTGCTGTTTTTATTGTATAGTTTCAGGACTCTTTGGTTAAAATCAAAATGTGTGTGACATGCTAACTTTTTCAAGAGTGCTAGAATACCTAGCTGTGATGTGTGAATTTTTATATTTTGCAGACATTTTATTACATTATTTTTATTATATTTTTTTGCACATTTCTTCTGATTCAGGTAGAGTTTTGTGAAATGTATTTTTGCCATATTGTTCAAAGTGAATGTTCTCACCAGTTCCAGAAACGAGTTTTAGAGCAGTGATAATTCATTAACACCCGGGGATGTAAAAATACAATGTCACAGGTCAAAGTCCTGCATTCACAATCTTATAAAACAAAGTATTAACATCAAACTACACTTAAAGTACCAAAAGTAAAATGCAGAATGGCCCATTTCAAAATTATATATATATATATATATATATATATATATATATATATATATATATATATTCTGATATTGAATTATAATTATTGGTGCATTGATGTTCATCACTTTAATGTTGCAGCTGTTAGAGTTTGATCTCATTTTAATACCTCTATATACAGCTGGGTGGATTAACCTATAATAATATATTATAACTTATTTGTTTACTTAGATTTTCTTTAAATTATCTAAATTTGTGAAGTAACTAGATTTAAAATAAATGTAGAAGGAGGAGGAAAAAGTACAAAACCCCTCTGAGATGTAGTGGAGTAGAAGTAGAAAGTAGCATATGATGGAAAATACAAGTACAAGTACTTCAAAATTGAACTAAATGACAGGGTTGAGCTAAAAATATGTGCATACCCTCTAAGATTAGCTAAGCTAAGCTAAGTAGCTGCACAAGTATCAGTCCTCCCATGTCAGTAGCACAGACAGCACTGTCGCTGCATAAAGAGCAACACCACAGAGACCTCAAATCCCCTGAAAAACTCCTACCATCTGTCTCCAGATTGAAGTGCCACTCACAGCAAAGCGCTCGACTTATGAGGAAGCTTGATATTTATCCAAACGTCTTTTTTAAAGCACCAGTGTGTACGGGACCTGCGGTGACGCGGCAGTGGGGCTGGCTTTCTGCTCCACTCTGCCTGCATTCATAAACGGATATGATAAACCAGCGCTGAGCGCACCGGAGCAGCGACAACAGTCAGCTCTGACCATGGCGGAAGAGGACGACGCGAGGATTCGGATTTTACAGAGCCTGCGGGGGAAAATATGTAAGTCTGACCGGCGAGACGATGTCCCCCCCCACCCCCCCCTGGCTCTCTCGAGGGGGGGGGGAGGGAAGAGGGGGGAAAGAGAGGTCGGTGGAAGAAGCGGGCGGCGGAGAGGGGAAGCCGGAGGGGCGCGGCGTGCCATCAGCAGTCGACGGTGTGGAGGCAGCGGCAGCCAGTTGAGCCGCTCCGTGTGCTGGCTGGCGTTGAACGTCAAGTTAGCCTAGCATGCTAGCGTGTTGCTAGTAGTAGCTTTGTTGTGAATGATTTCATTCATCCGGCGGGGCTCCGCGACCGCCAGTGAAGCCGCTCCGGCACACTGGGTGTTTTTACGCGTACTGGAAATGTTAACGTTTCCAAAAAAAAAAAAAAAAAAAAAAAAAAAAAAATGAAGCCGTTTTTTTTTGTGCGTGGACTTGCCCTGTGAGCTAAGTTAACGTTGGTGGCAAAGTAAGCTAGCTCACTACTAACCGCTTTAACCTAATAATGTCACTCACAGCGGGGTCACCAGCTAATGTTGGATAATAACAAAACAATCAGCCACAACCAAACGTTTAACGCATTGCAAATGAGGCTTTTACGCAGCAGAGTAATGGTCACTTACTCTTTAAGAGCTCTACTCAAGTGTTGACACCTTCATCGTCATATATATCTATATCTATATATCTATATCTATATATCTCAATGATATAGCGTCAATATATCTGGTTAACTTGCACATTGTATCGCGTGGGATGCAGATTGATGGCTCTAAATCTTCAGCCTTTGCTCTCTGACCTGCATGTGGAGGCATTAATCCAGACACATTTATATGCAATTATCATGTCTCATTATATGGCCCCACGTGGATTTATTTGAAGTATCCGTGGGGTGGGGGGGGTGAGGTAGTTGTCTTACCTGCAGCAATGAGCATAGTGTTACAATAGTGATGCATGTGAGTCCAAACTGAAAACGTTGGCTTTCACAGTCAAATTCCTCACAAGCCATGTTCCTCCTGTCCGGTGCAGTGGACCTGCAGGAGGCTGTGCGCCTGTATGAATGTGTGGGTTTTTCTTTTGTGCTAAATTACTCAACTTCAAAATGCGTATGGCTGCTCATTCAGCCATTACCAACATTTGTGAGATTCAAATTACACAAGCTGTGGTTCCCCATTATATATATATATATATTTACTCATAGAAATACTGCGGCCCATTTGTATTCTTGTCACTTTTAACACTCATCCATTAGTGCACACCGACTGCTCCAACTATCCTCTGTGTTGGTTTAAAGTAATTGATTATGGTTAGAATTAAATTTGGCCCTGTGGCATTGCTTCATCTCGGTGGGGAAAGCAGAAACCTGTGTGGTCGATCTTTAAGAAGAAATCGGTTTTAAATGAAGCTTGCACTAAAGCAGAGTTTTTCCTTAAATAATAATACTGATTTATAGTTATTGTCACTTTTAAACGTGTTACATATTTGAGTAAGGCTTGTATGCATTGGCACAAAATGGGAAGACAAATGTCAGTTTCACTACTATGAATTAATGAGAAAACGTTAAGCAGAACAGAATAGGGGAACTACCGTGGCATGTAACTCACTTTGCAGTCTTACGAAACTCCGTTCTTCCTCGTTCACACTTTGTCCTTTTTCCTTTAGCCTACATCAATGGAGGTGCCATTGTGTAAAGATGCAGGCTGTACTTACAGCAGTTTTATGGCACTTGATGATGTATGCCTTTTTTTTTTTTTTTTTTGTTTTGTTTGCTTCATTGTCGGATTAAAATCGGGAAAAGATCTTTTTCACTCAACAGTCCTTCGTTGAGTGAAACTATATTGTTGAGGCATAACTGACCTTTCGGTCATGGCTTTCACAGGGTGACATGCTTCTGTTTTTAGTGGAAATGTTGTGGAAGAGAAGAGACGGCCGTAGTGTCTGTTGTCCACGTATACTGTATGTGTCTGCGTGCATATGTGCTTGAGTGCTCTACTTCCACCCAGGTCATCCTCGTCCAAGCTTAGTGGCTGTTTTTACTGGCCGTTCCTAAGATTAGCCATACGCCATTATTAATAGCCTGTTTTAAAAAGCTGATCTCCCTGGCTGCTTTCCTTTGAATTAGGACTCCACCTGGGCTTATGGTACCTATCCAAAGACGGACTACTACCACCACCCTAATCCACCAGTCTACATCTCCTTCATTGTGAAATTCTTGATTGTGCCACTTATTTAGCTTGATTTCTTTTATGCATGTGTTTGCATAAAACCCTATGACTATATAATGTGGGTTTGCCTGCTGTGTAATGGATGTGTGTGCATGTGGTGTTTGTTAAAAAAGGTGTTTGTCATTTGTGAATCAGCGCTGTACCGTCGTCATTGGTTATGCTGAGGAAGTCAATGTTTCTTTTTTTTTTTTTTTTTTAAACCACATATGAACCTCAAGTCTACATCCGCTACATCCGCTGTGCAGCTTGCCCTGACAACTGGCAAGTGTCCCCACAGGAACATGAGGTTGTTGAACGCAAACGCACATTTAAGTGTGTACTTTGTACGATTGCAATCGCATGTGCTTATATTGATTACGATTATCTTGTACGGAGTCAGCATCAGGGAAATGAATACTTTAATTTCAGGAGGTTTTTTTCCCCCTTTTTTATTTATTTAAGATTAGCAGTAGGAACTTACTTTTTCAAATATACATGCGTTTTATCTTAACACTTGGACTGCCCCTTGTGTACTGCAATGAATTAGCAGAGTTAAGCTTTTTTCAAGATCTGAAATGTAGAGGGTTGAAGGCAGCTAACCTCATTAATAAGTTGTCATTTTTTTGTTTGGTGGAGTCGTGAAGTAGCGTGTGATCATGGGAGTTACTGTCTTCACCACCATAACCTTAAGCTTCTCTTAGGATTCCTTTAGTGTTCATCGTTCAGGTGGTTTTTATCGGGATGCGAACTGTCCACAGAGGTCTCCTGATCCAAAACAAATAGATCTGGTCATTTAAAAAAAAAAAAGAAATCAGTAAAAACACAGAATAAAGCTGTTTCTCATTAAAAACCAGTGTTTCTCCCACGCCGCTGCGAACGTTTGCGCCGCTTTTTCCTCTGATCATTTATGATCCAGAAGTCCGATGACTAAAATCTTTCACCCAGTTAAAGACGATCAAGATCTAAAATGGTGTTTTGCAAAAAATGTGGCTTGAAACTGGATAAAAAGTCAGTTTTCAGACTGACGACCACAATGCTGACTCGTGCTCAGGGGATACGTCACCGTTATAAACCACCAAATGAAACAACCCATTACCTCGATTTTTAAAAAAAAATGTATTTCTCTATTAAAAAAATTTAAATTTAAATTTTTTTTAAATGACATTTTTTCTCTTGGTTTAAAAAAAAATGTTAGAAACATTTGGGATAATGTAAGAACACAATTTAACCACATTTCTAAAACTAGGTCTAGTTGTTTTTAGACATTTTAATGCGGAAATGTTACAAGTTCATAACTTTTTAAAACATTTTCTTTTAAAGAAGGAATAAAAGGGGGTGGACATCAATCAAGAGAAAATAAATGTCTCTGTATATCGCTGTTGACATGTCATTTAGTTCACTTCTCAGTCGAGCATACCTGTAAGATTATTGTTTCTAAACGGAGAGAGTTATAGAATCAGGGTAAACGCGATGGCAGAGTAATTAACCTGCTGTCATTGATGTGCCAACGACGGGACACGCATGTGCTTTTGTAACGATTTTAATAATGATCAAATGTTTTCTTTTAACTCGGGAGAGGCTGCTGTTTTGATGCCACAGTCCGAGATAGTAACGACGTTCTTCTCTTGGTGCTGCAGGTGAAGCTAAGAACCTAGGTCCAGTCTCGGGTCCCAATCGACAAAGGGATCTCTGCACCTTCTGCACCATAAGTCTGGATCAGGAGGAGGTGTTCCGCACCAAGGTGTTCGACAAAAGTGGCAGGTAAGCCAGGATTCCCCTGCATCTTCTGACTCACTTATTTCCTGTTGTTGCTGCAGTTTTACAGCTGATACTGTACAGGAAGGTGTTGATTATATTAGCGTTACAGTAAACCGTTATTACGTTTCATAAATACCAAGTGGCTCCATGCGTACTTTAGTTACATGAAATGCCACTGGACCTGCATAATGATAAAGGATGTGGTTCAAGGTGGTGTATGTCAGTATTAAAAGGCCTATATTTGAATATATCTAGCCTATATTCTCTTTGCTCTGACGTTGAACATGGGACTAGCTGTGGTCCAGCGTTTACATGTTGAAATATTGTACATGAATAACAAAGTTTTATTGAAGAGAGTTTTCCAAATCTTTCTTTAAATTGGTAGGATGATACCATTTTGTCAAACTAAAGACTACTTTATTTGGCAAATAAATGGAAAGATGGCAATAAAATGTAAAATCTTTAAGAATAGTAGAGGTCTTGGAAAGTACTGGCAGTAATATAATGTAAAGTGTACATTTATTTACTCAAAATCTAAATAAACGACGGGTCCATAGCGTCGGTTGAAAAAAAATAAATGAATATTATGAATTCAGTGATTTGTTTCCCGGTCCGTGAGATACTTTCGTGCTTAGATAACCTCGTGAGTTGTGTGTGTCGGGTTTCATCACCAGGCCTCGTCTATAGCAAGTGTTGTTGGCTATACAAGGAATCCAAACATCCTTCTGTTTTCATGTGGACAAAGTTTCAGGTTCAGTGTCTTTTTACTTTGGGTCATTTCTTCCTCCAGAGATTATTGAATTTGTATTTTTTTTTTTTGTATAATAATAAAGGTATTGGATGCTTCTTAGATTCCCAGCACTCAAGTCACACTCACATCTTTACAAATGTGAGGATGTGCTGCTATGATCTAAACCTTTATTGTGTTTGTAGTTTAGAGGTCATTTGTCTTGTCTTGTATTTATAATGAACCTGAAGTATTTGTTTCAGCTCTCGTAATATTAATCTAGAATGATGTTAATAATAATACATTTTATTTCTAAGTCGCTGGACTTATCATTTAGGGCTGTGAGAGGTAAAACAGCAGGATAACACTTAACACTGAAAACTTTACCTTTTTTAGATGCTAATGCAATGTTTGTTCAACCGCCATCATTACTGAAATAAATATCGGGATAATATGCAACATCCCGTTTCAGGAACGACGTTTATGAAATTATTCTCGTTAACTTTAGTCATGGCTTGATTATCCCCGCTTTTCATACTAAAGTTTGGTAAATAACAGCCCTTTTTGTATAGACAGTATTCACATCCATTTCTGGGATAAAAGCTTGAGTGCTTTTTGAGCGTAGTATTAAGATGAGTAACTCTGGATTTGAACCAGTCACCTATTCTCCTGAATATGAGACACAGCTTACTCTAATTAACTCCAGAGAATGGCATGGCCCGGGGCGCTTTCGGACATTACAGTTGGCTGCCGTTATTCTTTGCAGAATGTACAGTTTTGTTTTCAGAATTGAAAGCAAAGCTAAAAGAAAATGGAAATAACTTGCTGATAAAAAAATTTCTCTCCAGTGGAAACGGTTAAACTAAACTAAACCAGTTATGGTTTGTAGCTGGCTGATCATGCGAGAAATGTCCGGTTTGAAATTCAGTCTTTTGATGACATCTTACAAACTGTGGATCTGTGACTCAGCGCTGTACGTGTGCAGGGTACCATTTTAACAGGGAAACATTAAGTGATTCAGACTGAAATGGGCTATTTTACCAGTAGCTACATTTCACAAGCGGTTCAAAGAAAGGTGTGTGAGATGGGCACCGGTGAAACCTTTTTGTTTTTTGTTGAAGGTTTCTATCTACATCATTGCACATCTCACTGTAAACACGGGCCTGCCGTCTGTAGGTATTTCACAACAGCTCTTTTTTTTTTTTTTTCTCTCTCTCCTGATTTCGGTGCCGTTCAAAAGGATTTTACAATCTCTGAGGAAGTGTGTCCTCCCACGCTCTCCCCTGTCTTTCTCTGTGTCACTCTCGACTACCTTAACCTCTGTTTAGCACATCTTTTATTAATCACTCAAATTTGTCCAACTGTGTTTTTTTCATTTGGGGTTTTACTCATGGCTTTAGGCTCCTGTTTCTCGCGGTTTAAAGACTGTATGGAAGCTCTAATTGCAGCTAATCCCTTGGATAAAGCAGGCATGTTCAAACAGTCGTGGTCAAATTGTTTTTACCGAGCTCCCTCGCATTATTTAGAAGCTGGGAGGACAACGGAAAGGAAGGTAGTGTGTGTGCAGAATAGGGAGGTTATAAGTGCATAATTCTATGTGATGTTGAGGAGGATGTGTGGGTGTGCACTGGATGTGTTGGCCAAACCCAGTGCGGAAGTGTCAGGCAAGATATTTCACCATCCAAGATGCATAAATTGTAGAGGGAGGCATCAGTGCAGGGATTTAAGAATTACCGGACTGTTCCCTCCATCTAGCAGTGAATATTTATCCAGATATGCCTGTTTCCAAGTCTTATTTCCAAGTCCTGATTTAATTTAAAAACGGCGAAAGTGGAACTGTAAAGTATAATTCACTAAGACGCATGACTCCCTTAATGTTTGACATGAATGTTGACCTATGCCTGAGTGGCACTCCTTTTTCTGGCCAATGTATACACCAAGCAAGTGCCTACCAACTTGTTCATATGCCAGCTTCCTTTTTTTATTTGTATTTCATTTATTTTTTTCTTTTTAAGGCTACATTTGCGCCTCATTTCTGTCTCCAAATGTACAGACTTTTATCAACTTCACTAGCCTGATGACTTGTGATGAAAATTGAAAAGACAGATTTTTACTTGAACATATAACCTGTTAAATTCAGTGCGAGTGTGTAAGTGCTGCTCAGTCTGTTTGGGACAGGTGGTCCATCTGCTGGCAGCACGTATATCAAGGTAGTGCTTAACCCACAATCGGCTGTGTCAGATCAAGCTGTCTAGTTCTCAGTCTTGGTCGTGCGGTAGTCGTGTTGGCAGGATTAGGTGGCACAGATGCTCGGGCCCTATGTGTCTGCGCCAGCTCCTACAGGGCAGGAGGTCACGTGCTGAACCAAAGAGATCTAACCTGGTTGTACAGTATTGTAGCACATGCTGGTTTAACGATTGCAGTTTGCATGTTCTCGCCCCGTGTCTGCATGGGCTGCTCATGTTTCCTCCCACAGTCTAAAGTCATGCAGGTTACATGGATTGGAAACTCTCTAAATTTGCCCCTAGGTGTGAGTTTGAATGTGTTGTCTTTCTACATTTGTTGCTCAACACAGTATTGATAAGAATATTTTTCTGATTTTGATGTATATCCTGACGTGACAAAAATAGGCCTGTGCTAAATTACTTATAAAGTTATTAAATTGAATTTTTTTTAATGCAATGTTCCACTATGAATGCCAGTACAACTGTTCACATGTGTAAAACAAAAGGCTCAATAACTAGTTTAGTTCATTTTTAAATAAAATCATTCATTTGCTAGCACAGTAAGATATATCATCACAAGATTATTCCACTAAATGTCCATATGACACTGAAATGTTAGTAGTTATAGCGGTTGTATGGATGTTTATTATTACTAGTGGAAGGACCCGTTTCCAGTAGAATAAAGCTTTTTCTCAGTAGATCATTTTTCCTTGGTGGCTTTTAGCTGTATTATCTGCCTAAATGATTCCCAAATGGCACTTTTTCCTTTTTATTTTTCATTTTACTTTCCAGATGTTTTTGTCACCTTCCAGATATTTTACTTATCCCAGCTCCCACTTCACTGATTTATTATTATTATTTTTTTCCATTTAACTTGGTGAGGGTAGAGGAATATAACGCAAAAAGAGTCTTCACAGATAATTGTTACAGGGCGACACTGCTAGACTGCATATTAAGGAAATGACATGAAAGGTTTTTGGAGAGAATGGACGGCAAAAGTGACAAATTTGAAACTCACAACACGGCAAAAACATTCCTCACAACCCCGATGATTCATAAAGGCACCCTGTGATCTCCACCTGCTGCACAGACTTGTCCATTTGTTCATTTCCCAGGAAATTAACAAATCCTGTGTTTTATGATGGTGACGCTCAAATATGATAATCTTATTCCCTTTTGGCTGGAGCGCCACACCAAGTCATTTCAATAATTGTCCATTTCTCCCTACTTAATATAGGGCCACAAACGCAACCTTGTTATAACCCAACAGCAGTACATCACACGAGGAGTGTAAGGAGAATGAGTCACAGTGTGGAAATGGGTCAGGTGGACGGCAAAGATGTAGCTGAAGAAATGACAGATATAAAGTACATTAAGTGACTAACTGTGCAACACTCGCACCATTTAATGCGGATTGCGTTAAGGTCTAATTTGGAAAGAAAGTAAAAACGCTGTGTATTTTTACCATACACAGGGGTTATCTTTGAGAATGAGGCCATGCTGTTGCTCATGGTGGTGATGCCTTTTCTCCTGTAAGCATAAAGAGAGCATGATCCTAATTCTTGAAACTCGTTTATTTTTGTTGGTAGCAGGTGAAATAGATTAAAAAATATATATATATGTTTTTAATTTTTTTTTTTTTGATTTTCCAGTGTAGTGTACATTTAAAAATACCTTTTTATTTTATTTTTTTTTTTTTAAATTTAAAAATTATTATTTATTTATTTATTTTTATTTTCCAGTGTAGTGTACATTTAAAAATACCTTTTTTTTTTTTTCTTTTTTTTTTCTTTAAAAAATGTATTTATTTATTTTTAGGGCGACTTCACAAGCCAACATTTAGTCCGTTTTTAAACCAAACCTAGTGCGGTTCGATTGCAGTGAGAACATAATCCGACCCGATTGACCCAGGGAAACTCCAGGGTAAAGACTTCTGCAGATGTCTTTACGTTATGTTTGCTTGACATCTGAGAACAGAATAGGAATATTTGGTAGGATCCCCAAAGGAGGATTACTGACGGTATCACCCAACTCTCTGCTCCATGATGCTCGTTTGTGTTTCTCCATGATTTGTTGATTTCCGTGTCTTGTCCGCTTTAATTTGTGCACTGTGAAACTAAACCAGGCTGAATAGAAAACAAACCAAAATATCAATTTCACTCTAATTCGGACTAGCCAGACGGACTTTGGCTCGTAAAAGCCCTTAAAATACTACACTAAATGGAGTGTTTTAAATCAGATGGTGTTGCAAACGGTGAAGAATCAAACATTAAACTTCACAAATCATTTACCAAGCCTACACACGTGTCATGGCTCGAAACAAGATATAGCCGCAGTTTATCACACATTACACCACCTACTACACACATTCTCACACACTGCTTTACTCAAATCGAAAGAGGCAACCTTGTGTACTAATTCAGACCTCTGCTCTTATTTACAGCCCCTTCTATGGAGAGGACTTCTACTTTGAGATCCCACGTCCATTTCAGTGTTTATCCTTCTATGTTTATGCCAAGAGCGTTTTCCAAAGGGAACTACCTGTGGGTAAGTTGCATTAAGTGAGGCACTTACACAAGTACATTTTCCCACCCGAGTGCTAAGATGTGGTTTAATTTGTGTGTGTGTTTGTGTCTTTACAGGCAAGGTGTCAATCAGGAAGGATGACCTGTTTAAATACAGTGGGAAGGAGCACTGGTGTAGCCTTCATCCAGTAGATCCTAACTCCGAAGTCCAGGTAATTTTGTTTGTCGTAAAAACGTTTTTTAATGGTGATTCACAAATATATGATCATTTGGCTTTGAAATACACGCGCTTGGATGTTGACAAGGAAGCGATTTGATAATGAGGTTGCACCCCTCCCTATGGGCTCAGGGGATGCATGTTTTCACAACTTGCAGCAGCCCAACACAGCAAGCAGGGAATTCTCCTGCATGTAGCCTAACATTTGCATACAGATAAGATTGTTTCCAAGGTTTATTAGTCTTGTCGTGTTTTAACAGTTTGAAAACCTGAAATGCCACTACTGCAAACAGATAGGTAGATCACTATTATAGTGAGGAATGTCATTATTTTTGGCCGAAGTCAGGATAAAATTCATGAAGCATTTGTCACCAGCTCACACCCATTATTTTTTTATCATGCGAATACAACTGGTCTGTTGTTTGAGACGTCATCCAAGATGATAACTTAGAATTTGCATACTGACTAAATCCAGGTCATCATTGTTTTATACAACTATTACTGTCAGCCTGCCCAAAATATTCAGATGAAGTCAATGCTCTGTGAGGGTTGCAAGGTTGACACCTAATGCCATTGAGTTTTCTATGATGATTTGTTGTTAAAATGCATTTATTTATTTTATTTTTTTGGTTGCAGCTAAAGTAGCCAGCTTCTGTTGTAGCACTCGCTAGTAGAGCTGCACGACTTACTTACTTACTTACTTACTTACTTGGGGATAAATAAACGGATATTAAAGTGTTCTGCTGCTTTCAGTAAACTGTTAAAATGCAACACAAAAAAAAAAATGAAAATAAATTATTTCCAGCATTGTTTTATCAAACTGAACTAAAAATAAAAAAATATGATCGTTAGATTTTAAAGTGCAGTTTTCTACTGGTCTCTTTCAACTAATAAAATCTAAATGACATTATTGCAGTGAAGTTGACAGCCCTACTCGCTAATGCTCCTCACTATAGCTCTAGTCTCAGTTTTGAGCTGTTTTTGTCCTGTCTGTCTTTTTGTGTTGAAAACTTTTTTTCTACTTTTCAGCATTTTCTTGATCTTTTTTTTTTTTTGAGGTTGCAGTTCTTTATCTATCATATAAGGACATGCATGTGGGCTGTTCCATTTCCACTGTACATTTCTTTGATCAGATTTTGTGGTCTGGCTGTGTTGGGTGAAATTACAGCTCACTACTACTTCTGTGCTGCTGCAGCTAACGCGTTGACTCGAGCTGCCATTAGCCCACGCCAGACTATTCTGGGTTTGTGCTGCTACACTGATTCACTCACAAGTAGACACTTTAAACTGCAAAGTTACATCAGTGAGCGATGGAGGAGGTATAACAATACCTCTCTGGCTTGGTTTGCAGTTGAACCGGGGCTGTATATGTCAGCAGTGTTGGCTGCTAATCCAGTGAACCTGCTCAGTTAATAAAGAAAAGTGCAATGGTAGAACAAACGATATACACAGTTTTGAACATTATGCATTAAAAGGGAGGACGGTTCGTTGTAATGCAGGTGTTAATTTGCTGATTTCATTGACTCATTTAGATCCTTCAAAGTAGTACTATATTGGCTTAAAGGCCTATCTTGCATCAGAAAAAACTGCTTGCCGTCTCAGCCGAGTGCTGATTTGCAGAGACAGAGTGCAAGTGTGTGGGCGTTTTGTTTAGCTCTCTCTCTCTCTCTCTCTCTTCCTCTATCTCTCTCTCACTCTCTCTGACACTTCCGAAAGGCAGGACCGGCAGCCTTCACCACATCCGACCCCGTAAAGATCTTTTATGAGTGATGACAAAATTCACAGCTGCTGTGGCTCTTATCACACATGGTACCTCCATTAACCTAAAACAACATGCAACAAGAGTTGAGCTGGGCCACATGTCCAGGACTATGCCTGGAGAATAAAAAGACCGAGAGAAATGCTGTTTTTAAATGCTCTGAAAATGTTTTTACATGCATTTAATAAAATGTAATAGACTATTGGCTTTAGTGATTTAGGTGAAGGAGTTTGCTACTGCACACATTTTTCTAAGACTGATATCTCATGTTGAAATCTCATGAGAAATTTATAACCGCTCGCTCTCCTCTCCTCATGTTCAACAGGGTAAAGTTCACTTGGAGATGCGATTAAATGAAGTGATCACAGAGAACGGCTCAGTAGGTCAACACTTAGTTGTCCGGTGAGTACCAAGTTTTTCAGTCAAGTGATGTCTGACCCAGTTGGTTGTTTTTATAATAAACTGAGAATGTCTGCAGGGAATTTAAAAAGATGTGGATGTAGAATATGTATGTTTCCATAAACGTATATATGTGTGCACATTTTGAAGTATCACGTTACAAAAGCTTTATGGAAACTAATTGATAAAGCTTCCTCTATTGCGCAAAAAAAACTTTACGCTTGCTTCAGGTGGTTTTTGCCTTTTGACGAAAAAGATCTTGTTCACTAACTGGGATATGGAAATGAATAAGTAGCTATAACTTCTAAGTAATAACTGATCAGCTGTTTCCACTGTCGCCATCTTCCCGGATATTCCCATAACGCGCTTGTTGCTTGTATTGGAATCTTTGCATTCATTTATTTTTGTCTCTGGACAGCATGAAACACGGCCAATACCAGCTGATATAAGAGCTATTTCATTTTGCCCAATTGAAACACGTTTCTTAAGACCTCCCTTCATTTTTCTCTCGTAGGTGGGTTAGATGACCATGGTGACTTATTTTGTTTCCAGGTCCACAACGTCCACTTCTTCTACTCTGTTCACTGGCAGATTACTACCAAGCGTAAAGAGTGACCTATACCGCCAACTTCTTCTTTTTTTGCTCCAAACCAGTTGATGGAAACGCGCTTAATTCGTATTTCTTTTTTTGTGACATTTCAAAAGTTCGCTTAAAATTTGAAACTTGAAACACGACGAATGAAAATTTGTGAGATGAGCTGTGGATTATTTATACATAAGAGCATCAGGTATACATGCATTCATGTGTACTGTATGTGTACTGAATGCATACAACACACACGGAAAATAGGTTACATTCAAATGTAAACAAATTATGAAAAATATAAGATAACACTCATTGACGGATTAGCTTGAGCATGTATACACACGCATGTTTACATAGATGTGCGTACTTGTCAGACCTCAGGCTGTTTGCGTATGTTGTTTTGCATCCCTCCCATTCATATTTGGTGAGCGGGTTAATGAATAGGAAGTGATGGCATCTAAGCAGGAAGCCTGCGCTTCTCACACTGCGACCGCTGTGGGTTTCTGCTGCCGTCACTCTGCGTCTCTCAGATTGTTTGCTTAAACTGTCACCTGCTCACTGTCGGCTTGTTTATCATTTGCACACTTCCAGCCATCCTGTTGCAGTGTGATTAGTCACCAGAGACGGTCCGAGCACTCAGCGAGATGGGGTTGAGTTAAGAGATGCAAAGGAGAGTACAGGGAATATTGTCATGACACCCTGGAAGATGATACGCAAACATCCTGACTTTGCTCTGCTCCTCTTCTCCCCCTGGCCTCACTTGGTGACGGGCTGAATTCATTCTTATTCTCTGGTGACTCCGTCTTAGCAGCCACATCCTGTTTAAGGTGCCTACAGTGTCTGTTTGTTGTCACCTGTATCACCTGTGAAAAAAGCAGCGGTCCCTGCGTGACAGGAGCCAAACGTGAGAGCAAAGCACTACTTTAGATGAAGACGGCAGCACGGCTTTCTCAATGAATACCGCTGTTTGTGTCTGGACTTGGCAGCGATGTCATTTTTTTAAATGGCGATCTTGACAATTGATGCCAGATTAACTGAAATGAAATGGAGAAAATAATTTTGATTTGCAACCAACTTCATAGCAATATGTTCATCTTCTCAGTCAATGTTGCTTCCAGGCATCGTGACCAAATAACATTTTTGCAAAAATACAACACTATGACATGTTATGTTAAGAGTCAACATAAATTAGTTAGCGTTATATAGTAAGTTAAACATTTATCAGCTACATTAATGGTGTTTTAAAGTATTATTTTGTGCATGAGTTGAGCCTGATTTTTTTTTTTTAAATATTTTAAAAAGTAATTAATGAACTGTATTAGCAGTATTTACAGCTAATGTGTGTTTTTAAAAAAAATAAATAAATAAATTAAATTAAAAAAAAACGATTAGTAATGATTATGCAATGAAATTAGATTGTTATTGCTATTTCATTGCTTTTTGAGTCGACTTGCTTTTACATTTGCTGAAGTGTCTTATTGTGTATTGATTACTTGTTCTATCATAAATGTCTCTTAGGTTGTGTTTGAAAGCCATTGTTTCTGAATAAATAGTTGTCTCCCATTGTAAATCAGTGGTTCTGCATGGTAAACTTAAAAAAAATAGTTCACAAATGTCCTGTTTTAGTAAAGCTCTTTTTATTTAGAGCCGTGATGACGCAGACTGTAGCGGGCATCTGTTGAACCAACAAATAAAAGCATTTACCATGTATGCTCTCACGACACGGTGTTAAAGAAAGGTCACTGTAAAGTCTGTCAATTCATAAATGCTTGAAATCTTAAACGTTTTATTCCAGGATGATTTTTTTCATTTTTATTTTTGACGGTAACATTTATAGCAGTGGATTGATAACCAGCCTGCTCTGCAAATGAAAAATATGTCTGACCTATTACTTCAACTGGTAATAATCCTGTAAATTAACACGGTGCTAAAATCTTGCACAGCAATCGTAATAATTCCCATTTCTTTGTGACCTCCTCAGGATAATCGAGTGCCAGGGGCTGCCTCTGATCAGTGGGCAGAATTGTGACCCCTACGCCACCGTGTCTCTCGTCGGACCTGCCAGGTAACTTTGTGCCACACGTTTACCAAATGGAGCTCGGTGTTGACAACATGCACGTGTTGTAGTTTAGCAGCATTTGCTAAATTTTTTTTTTTTAACTTGTTTTAATTTACTACATTTAAAAGGGAGACTCGTACAGATTTCCTTTTAAATAAACCTGTTTTTTTTTCTAAAGTAAAAGTTAAGAGGTGAAAAACCTTGCATACCATGTGATGCCTTAAACGTAGGGCTGCAACTAATTATTTTCGATTATTTTTTACTATTTTTGATAAATCGGTCTATAAAATGTATAAAATATCCATCCCAGTTTCTCAAAAACCAAGGTGTCTTGTTTTGTCAGTCCAAAATCCAAATATATTTATCTTTAATATAATATAAAACCGTGAAAAGCAGGAAATGTCCATATTTGAGATTAATTATACATCAAAATAGTTGTCTTTTTCTTTTTCTGTGACTTGAATTGTTGCAGCTCCACTTAAACGGTAAAGCGGTTCTAATCTATATATTTATAATAACAATGTAAATATACTGTGCACTTCTGGCAGACAGACATTTAGCAGCTAAAGAGCCAGATGTTTCCCTCAGGAGAGTGAATATTAGACATTCATCGGGTGAATGATAATGTTGCTCCATAACTGCTGAATGTGTAAATAAGCAACTTTTCTAACTAAACTTTGCTATATCAATTTTAATGGTGTTTATATGTCAGTGTTGTGTCAGTTTTTTGGCCCCAAGCGACCAAAAAGTTTTTTGTTTTTTTTTTATTGCAGGTTTAACAAAAATTTCAAATAAGTTTTAAAATTGACTGAAAATAAATAAATAATAATTTAAAAAAAAAAAAAAAAATAATAATTTCTCAAGTAGCACTTTTATTTTATTTTTTTTATTTATTTATTTATTTATTTATTTTTTTTAGATTGTTTTACCTTTTTTACTTCCAATTATTGCTATTTGTTGTAGCAATGTTGCTTTGTTCCCAGATCAGAAATTATGGCAAAAACTACAACATATGACTCAATATATTACATTTTTTTAATTTAATTTAGCAAAACTTTCCCTTAAGGTCAAAATGGAGGGTATTTGCTATCCGTGTGAAATCTTTGATCTATTTTCCACCAAACTGCAGGAAACTGAGGCTAGGGCAGTAGTACAAGGTCTGTGATCTTGATGCAAAGAAATGGAAACAGAGTAATAATAGTAGTAGTAGTTTTGATGATGATGATGAGCAGGGAAACTTTAGTTTCTCTAATGTATCTCCTCAGGTCTGACCAAAAGAAAACGAAGGTAAAGAAGAAAACCAGCAACCCTCATTTTGAAGAGACGTTCTTCTTTGAGGTAAATTCTCTTTGGCTCACTTCAACGCTATATTTGTATAGAAAGTCGGCCTGTAAATAAGCCTCGGCGTGTTCACCCGCAGGTCACACGGTCCAGCAGCTACTCCAAAAAGTCTCATTTCCAAGTGGAGGAGGAGGACATTGAAAAACTTGAGATCAAGTAAGTTTTTATTTTTTTGACTGTCATCCGTGCGTTTCACTTTCTGTGACTCTGTCTCTCCCTCTCTCCCTCCCTCTCTCTCTCGTTTCCCCTCTATAGTCTTGACAGAAGAAAAATTATTTCTTAACAACTTGAGGACAAAAACGTGAATTTAGATCTGGTGTGTTCTGACTACTGATAGAGAGCCTTGGTTTCTGGTTAAGGATATGTGGGGCTTCCGTCACAGTGGACTCATAGCTCACTGGGTAAGACTAGACAGATTCAAAGGTAAACACTCATGCATGGTTTTGAGGTTTGGATTTGAGGTGGTGTCATTGCACGGGTATTGTATAAGCTTTAATGCACCAAGCAGGTAAGCACCACTCCAGTAGTGACATTTACTTTGCCATTTTTTTGGAAATGGGTGGTTATGTGTACAATACACACACGGCAACAACAATTGTGTCCTAAACGACGCACATGCAGTTCAATGCCATGTATTTTATAGGTGCCATATTTATCTCACTTTTCGTCCTCCACCTCTGCAGAGTTGATTTGTGGAACAATGAGAATCTGGCTCAGGATGTGTTTCTGGGGGAGACGCGGGTGCCTGTCAAGATCCTGCGAAATGACCACATCCACAAAGCCTGGTAAGGACCGGACCGAAGAAAAAGTTCTTTCATTTTTAACATTATTATCCACGAGGAGTGTAAGCAAATCCAAATGCATTAATGTGCTCGAAACAGACACAAACGGCATCTATTCTACATTACTTTTTTTTTTTTTCTCCTGTCACACATACTTACTTTGCTGAACTCTCTTTACCAGTGATGTTACTGTAATGTTGTATTTTCAGACATATATTTAAAAAAAAGAATTCAAGGACCTTGGTTAAACTGTCAGTCTGCCACACTCTCGCCAAGTGTACGTTAGCTGCAGTCAAATGCCCTAAAGGCTTTCGTGTGAATAGGCCCATCTCAGATTTCCAGGGCAGATAATGGAAGACTAGAAGACCTGTGCAGCATTTACACACACGGACACACACACACACACACTCCTGGCTCGTTTTTATTAACCACTAAAGAGCTGGTTTTCTATTTGGGGTTTTAAAAAAATCCTTTTTTTTTTTTTTTTTTAGGTCTGACATGACTAGTCCAGTAAGTCCAGGACTTTCTTGTCCTGTTATTTAACACATTTTTAGATTGTTTGCAATAAACCAAGCCTGACACTGTCTCCATGACGTCATGGCCCGGTCACCTTCTTCTTAACTACGTCAGGTCTTGACACTTTAGGACTTTCTTGCTTTTCAGTCCTTGTTCTTAAGTTTCCTGTGACATTTACAAGGTGGTTTCAAACACTTCCTAGATTTCTCAGTGTTCAGCAGTTTTTCCATTGTGTGGGTGTTTCCTAGCTTTGCGTCAGTGTAGGTGATCTGGGATTATGCCAGATAGCAATCTGTTAGTACATGAGGGCTGTGAGTGGAGTGCGTGGGTGGCTTTTTGCATGCTGGCAGTACCTCATGTCCTATGTTTATGCTGGAAATCGTCCATGTTTCAAACATAAAGACTGTTCAGCCTCATGAAATCGGAACAGGTGATCTGTTGACTTCTTCTGAGAAGCGTCTCTGTGCCTGTTTACCATGATTACAGATCAAGCGGCTTATGGACAAGCCTACTGTATGCAGCTGCAGCTCTTGAGGCACTGCAGTTCAACTCTGCATTGAATCATTTTGGGTTTTGCTCCACCTGTTGGCTTCGAGGGAGACTTGCATGCAGCAGAAATATGAGCAATATTCCCTTAAACAAAGTTAACTATTAAACAAATCCTTTGGTGAGAAAGTGGAAGTTATCCAGTCCAAGAGAATCTGTAAACTGCTGGGGAAATAATTAAAGAAAAGTCAAAGGCAGCTGACTTGCAGTCTGTACAGGTCGGCTTTAGCTTTATAGTCACGCTTCAGAGTAACAATAGCTACAGTAAAACACCCTGTAGCTGTGTTAATGTATCTATTAGGCTGTTGAATTATACATTAGACACTAATGTATTTGAATACTTAATCATTCAAGAATCTACCGTTTGGCTTCGCGTTCTGTTTTTTAGAAATTTACAAGGAGTTTCTCTGCTAGCGGAGTAAAACATGTTGATCTGCAAAAACTTTTTGATGCTAATTTCTTTCCAAAGGCAGCGTTATCCCAGTTAGAAAACAATAATGTCATTTATATATTACTATCTGCTAATCAGTCAATGAATATGAGAGATACTTTAGCAGCTAAAGTATAAGGCTCATGTATCTGTGGTGTTTTTAGGAGGTTCTCCAACCAGCATGTTCAGCTTTTGCACAACCCGTCCTGTATTTTTTCCCGGTCCAATAATGTTTGGGAAGCTTAAATCCCACGTCCATATTCTCTCCATTTTCCTGTTTTTTGCCCGTAACATTGGTACAGTCAGTTCTTCAGCCCACGTGTAATTTTAGGTAGGTTTGTTGTATGTTTTGTATGCGTTGGATTGACTTTTTAATATCTCAGGATCGAGTCATCACGACATTGAGAAACATTAGTTTTTCCACACACCACCACACGGTAATGCAGAGTCTTCGTCTTGCTGTGTTCGTCACAGGTATCTCCTCCAGCCCAAAGGGAACGGCAGCAAGTCCAAGTCTGATGATCTGGGATCCCTGCGTCTGAAGCTGACCTACATAGAAGACACAGTGCTGCCATCTGCCTTCTACACACCACTCTGCAACCTGCTGCTCAAATCCCCCGATGTGAAGGTAACAGTTCAAGTTACAGTAGAGGGAACACCTTTTTCAAAGAACGTACTTTTCTACTTTACAGAATGTAGGTCACTGTACATTTCATTCTTATATATCTTATTATACATCTTAATAGATCATTTATGGGGGTGTAGCTTTCCTTACCTCTGTTTTCTAAAGTGTATTGATATATAATCTGTTGTATATTGTTTTCTTTCTACACTTTGTCCTTCTCAGTGCGATCCATTTATGGGTGCTTTTCATTTTGCTAATTTATGCTTCCTTGCATCCTCTCTCCTCCTCCGGCCTCATGGATCATCTCCCAATCCTTTTAAAGGCACCTCGAGGATCAAGGAGGCTTCTGTAGGAGCTTAGAGCGAGGATCGTTGCATCTAAACGCCGCGCCTCCACAGGTGGCTCAGCAACTTTTAAGACTGACGGCGTGACGCTTATTTTTGCAGCTTCGGCTCCTCCGTCCTCGTGTCTCCTCCTCGTGTCTCCGCTCCTCCGTCCTCGCGTCTCACCTCCTCCGTCCTCGCGTCTCACCTCCTCCGTCCTCGCGTCTCCGCTCCTCCGTCCTCGCGTCTCAGCTCCTCCGTCCTCGCGTCTCAGCTCCTCCGTCCTCGTGTCTCAGCTCCTCCGTCCTCGTGTCTCCTCCGTCCTCGTGTCTCAGCTCCTCCGTCCTCGTGTCTCAGCTCCTCCGTCCTCGTGTCTCCTCCTCGTGTCTCAGCTCCTCGCGTCTCCGCTCCTCCGTCCTCGTGTCTCAGCTCCTCCGTCCTCGTGTCTCAGCTCCTCGCGTCTCAGCTCCTCCGTCCTCGTGTCTCAGCTCCTCGCGTCTCAGCTCCTCCGTCCTCGTGTCTCCTCCGTCCTCACGTCTCAGCTCCTCCGTCCTCGTGTCTCCTCCTCACGTCCTCGCGTCTCAGCTCCTCCGTCCTCGTGTCTCCTCCTCACGTCTCCGCTCCTCGTGTCTCCGTCCTCACGTCTCAGCTCC
>CALSBV010010348.1:795111-810581 GCA_943590825.1 Bovichtus diacanthus | reverse complement strand
ATCAAGAAAATAAATAAAATATAGATTTAAATGCTCACAGTAAAATATTTGCACATGTTGCATATTCAGTGCTGTTTTAAATTCAAATGATGTTATATAATTATGTTATAATTATGTTATATTTGCTTGCACGCAGCACGTCTTTACTCACAGAGGTGTAGAAATTCTCATAGACGTAGCTGCCTCCGCTGCTGTAGTACTGGCATCTATCCGCTTTCAGTGGACGCATGTCCTGGATAAAGTCCAAATATAAAGAAATATCATCCACAGGATTTCAAAACAACGCCAACCAATCTTTATTGAGGATTAAAAACCATATTAACATCAAATTGACATTTCTTTATACAAGATAATCCAGATGTTTGTGCGAACCGAGCGACCATGACAAATTCGGATGGAAACTGTTGAGTTTGGATTCCGTTTGTGATCGATTTCCAAATCTCTCTCGGGCCACTTCAAACACAATAGTGTTTATTGCTCTTTTGAGTCGGTGAAATCGGGATCTTTTCACTGGGAATGTTTTCTCAGCCTTTTGCAACTTTTCTGGAATACGACTTATCGCACTGAACGATAACGTCCCGGGCTGCAGTCCGTCCCCGCTGTGCAGCGAGGTGTGCGGTCTGATGTGAGCCAACACTGGCTGAGGAAAACCTTTCCCAGCTATTGTACGGTGGAATAAAACAACGGAGCGTGCACTTCTGTGGGAAGTGTTGTACTAGTGTCTGGCTCACAACTGCTTTTTTTATGGGACTTTTAAAAGTCCGACGTTGCATCTGAAGGAGATTTATTTGAATACGTTTCTTGACGTTTCTTGACGTTTCTTGACGTTTCTTGACGTTTCTTGACGTTTCTTGACGTGGAAAAGAGGAATCCCTCTCTGGATTCAATAAGTTGAAAGGTCACATGTTTAACCTCTGGGATATTCGGTGAAGGAGTCAAATTGCGACCTTCAACACACCAAAGCTTGACTCATTCTTAGAGGTCGACACTCGGGACTTTTCTCTACGGGGAGCTCGGTGCCATTTATACTTACAATAAATCAATTTCACTTTGCTTTGTCATACATTTTTTTAAAAGGGCTGCACACAGCAAAGGTTAAAGATGGCAGCTTGACGCCTTTACTTCATTTTAATCTGTCTGAAACACATCTGTACATGAACCTTTTATGAAAGCTCTTATTTAAAGGACTGAGCGAGGCTGGATTTTAAAGCGGAAACATCTGTTGACAATGAAACAAACATTATGGTGTCACACGGGCTGAACAATGTTGGAAATGTGCACATTTTTTTATAGATAATATAGTCCAGCATACGATACGAGGAAACAAAGAATCTGTTTTTGATAAACATCCTTTCTGTAGCCAAAACATTTCTCTACAGCTGACGTTGCGTTTCTTTTTGCAAAGCGAATCTTCCTCTTCCGTGTTCCTCGTGTTCCTCGGTCATTTTCACGCTGGCTCGTTGCTTTGGTTGTTTTTTGATGAATTGTTTCGGTTTCTCAGACAAACTTCTCAGACTTAGTCATGGAGAATGTTTTCTGCGCGTCCTACGATGCGACTGTTGCACACGTGTTGATGCTGAACGACAGCCGTCCCAGCCTGCAATAACTTTAGTCCGCCCCCCATAAATGTGTTATTGATTGTCAGGTAAATACATAAAATACATAAAAATATATATATATTTTTAATGTATGTATTCCCTCCACATCACTTTTTAACAGTGAAATACTGACGGCTGGATTGTTACTTTCGACTTTCGGTCCCTTTCTGTGACAACTTTGAACATTTTTATTATTTATTTTTAAATTGCAAACCTAAAAACAACGCAGACGAGTCATTCGAGTCATCATGTCTCGAGTCATCATGTCTCAATTCATCAAAACACTGATTTCTTCCTTTCTTACTTTAATAAGACTTAATGCTGCAGTTGTGCTCAATACATTTGTGAAACGTCAAAATATGGATCATTAGATTAAAGCATTAAATCAAGTTCTTCACTGTGATTGTAAGGTTTGTTGCATCCACCTGTAACACTGGTTATTTGTTTCTGAATAAAGGTCCAGCTTGAGTTTATTTTATTTTTGGAAACAGGGATGAAGCTTTAACCTGTTACATGTTGTTTTTTTAGGGAGGCAGCTCGCTCTGTGTAGAACCATCAATCACATTCAGGAACATTAACCCAAAGACAACCGGACTTTCCTCAACACTTGTGAACTGACGGTGCCTCTCGGTCACATTCGGCTTTCACAAAATGCTAATTCAACGTTGTAAAAACTGAGCTATAATTTCTGGGAACTCATTTCTTGAATCAACGCTGCCAACGGAGCGGGCCGAGAGGCTCGCCGTAAACCAGCGCGGTGATTTGTTATTGCTTCACGGTCTACTGTTACTGCTTTGTTTCACCATCCAGAACAACCGTATCTGGTTTCACAGGATACACACGCAGATGCAGGTAACTCACCATGTTAAATACAATACAGACGGCATCAATCACCAGGCACAGAAAAGAGGTGATGATCCCGAAACTGAGGAATACTATCGCAGCAGTCAACTGGAGGAAGAACAAAGGTGAAAGAGCATAAAGGAGAGAATGTCCATATAGAGATGCATGACCAGTGTAATGGGGGCACAGTTTGACAGGTTTCCCTTTCCAACATATTAAAGTTTTGCATGCAAGTCACAGCAGTAAGTGTTTTGAAACCACACTTAACATGTGATAGGTGTGAAGCAATACGGTTTCTTCACCAGGCAGTTGGCTCTTCATCAAAACAATAACAACATATGGCACAGCGCCGCATGGGAGTCATTGCAGTCAGCATTTCACAATAAGATTAGTTCACTGTTCAGGATTCAGGGGAGCAGAATTATCCACGGAGGTCTCCCCCCCGAAACAAACGTGCCCGGTGAGTAGAGCGGGTTTAAAAACACTTTTAAAACCAGGGTTTCCAAGGTGAGCAGCCACGAGCTAAAGGCTAATGCTGGCTCAGCTTGTTTCTTTGATAACTTAAGATCAATCGTCTTTTACTGGAGCTAAACGAAGCAGTTTCACTTTAAAAACCTGAGTTTATCTGGTGAACAGTGCAGAGCAGCTACGACAGAAATGCTCAGTTTGCTCAGTTTGTTTCTCTGAAAACTGAAGATCCAGACTAAAATCCTTGATCTGCTAAAAACATATATTCAAAAACGACCAAGATTTGAAAAAAAGTATATATATAAATCTATAAAACTGGATAAAAGTCAACTTATGACCACGCTGACTCATTACACACATTACAGGAGACCAGCTGAGACGCAGCAATACTTCAAATTAAAGATTTCTCAGGTTGGAAAATTGTTGGAAACGTTTTGGACAATGAAAGTCCACAACTCTACAAAATATATAACATAAGTCTAATCGTTTTTAAACATTTTAATGTGCAAATGTGAGATTTACGTCTTCACCTGAAGAGAACATTTCTTTAATCTTTGCATTTCTTATGCTTTAAAACTACAGGGTGCAAACAAACTTATTCAAATAATGACGATTACTTACTTACATTATGAAAATATTTATTAATTTGTTCATTTTCTATTTATTCATAAGAACATTTAAGTGTGTCTTTGTCATTGTGTCATAATAGTTTCTGTGTTTATTTGCAAACAAGTCAAAGAAAACAAAATTAAAATTATGAAAATATCAACATTTATGAGTAATTTTGTCCTGATATTTCCATAAAAATAAAACCCCACTGTAGCAAAGCGCAGGTTAGCTTTCAGAGGGGAGTCGTCCACATCGGCCGCTGGAGGCCTAATATCAGTCTCTGAACAGAAATATTTGTTTAAACTGTGACTCTGAATCATAATGTTATTCCTGCCTACTTGAGAGTGAACAAAGCAAAACAATGGTGTTCGCAGCGTAACCTAAAGCTGCAGACTGGACCGAGCTCAGAGACTAAACAGGCCCGTTCCTGCTCTTTATTAATCACAATCTCAATTTACAAAACTGGAAAAACATCTTCCGTGGAATAAAATTAAGGGTGGGGGGGTCACGAAGATACATAATAGGAAGCGTCCTCTGGGGGTCGTGAACAGCTGTTGATGAAGAGCCCATGAAAGCTGCGTATAGGTTATGTATTGGTTATGTATAGGTTATGTATTGGTTATGTATTGGTTATGTATTCTTGTAAGTGTTCACGTTTTACTGTCTTGCAACGTGGAATCAAAGCAGATCTGATTTTTAAAAGTTTTATTTAAAAATTCAACAGAAAATGTTGAAATAATGCCAGAATATTGACCATGAACCGCACACGCGTGATCTTTATTTATCTAATTATTACAGTATGTGGCTTCTGAAGCTAATTGGCTGCACCAGTGATGGTTGACGACTGTTTTTGTAATTTTTTTTTCTACCGTTTTTGTTTTGTAAAGCAAATATGTAGCCGTGTTTAGAAAAGTGCTGAATACAGTTTCTAATTATTATCATTAATATTACTGTTATGATGGGTGAATACTTATGCAAACACATATTTTGTATTTTATAGTTATAATTAAGTGTGTCCACTTTGCAGAAATCTGTTTTAACGTGGACATTAAAGTGTATTTTTGTGTTGATCAGTGTCAAAAAGCGAAGCAAATGTTTGTAATTCACATCAGAACTATAAATATTTGACCCCGACATGACTTCTGATACTTGTGCAATATTTCTCTACTTATCTATTGTCACTATTGTTGTTTTTAGCCCAGTACTCCTGCGTTCACACTTTACTTACTTACTTAACCATCCACTTAACTTTAGTGTCCACGTGTTTTTCTTACTTTCTTTTTTACCTTTCTGCTGTAACCACGTACATTTCCCCGCTGTGGGATTAATAAAGGATTTCTGATTCCGATTCTGATTCTTCAGGACAGTTTATTGAGCGAGAATAACGTGATTACAGCAGACATGCGTCATTACTTCAGCAACATAAATGGCTCTTTGTGAAACAAATCTAATTTCCAGCGCACATACCCATAAAAAGCCATATCATTAGCTAATGCACTTTTGTTAAAGTTCGGTGGATTGGGTAATGTTGGCGAGGGTTGTTGGAGAGTAAACTTCCCTAAAATCCAATAAAGAGCAGAAAATAGGCTGCGGGAGCGTTTATGTTCCCAGGGTTTTGTTTCGCCGGCTCAATATCAATATCTTGCTATGACACATAAAAATAAATAAATACATTTTCAAAGTGTTTTTTCTGTAGGTGAAATGTTCAATGTGTGTTTACAGGTTGAAATCAGCTTAAATCTCCCTCTTGTTCTTTTGCTATTTGAACTATGAAGACAACTTCTCACAATGTTAGTTTGAATCAGGAGACACACAGATGATCCCTGAGAGACTTTTTTGATAATCGATTAATCGTTAAAGTAATTATTTTATGCAAAAATGCTGTTTTCAGCCTCTTAAATATGGAGATTTCCTGCTTTCATATCGTCCTAAACTGAGTACCGTTGGGTTTGGAAAGACACCAAGACAATTAAAGACGTCACGTTGGACTTTGAGAAACTGCGGATGGAAATGTCTCACTATTACACGTTAGCTGCAGCTTGAGTCAGTAATGTTGAAGGCTCATAAACGTCAGACACACACCATTCCTCTTGTGTTTTTGAACACCCTTCAGACTCTTTAAATGCACCCTTACTCAAGCCACATGCACCTCGTTTCAACATGTGGGCTGTGTCCAGAAATCTCTCCTCATTGACTGCATTAGTTCACTACATCAGCCGCCCGCCAGGCCGAGTTATGAGACGACAAATAGGATAAAAGGAGAATTACGCCCTCCTCATCGGTACAGTTTGAATAGGTCCCTGTGCTAACACGCATACCATTTGGCCAAAACCCACTTTCCTCTGACAGCTCGGGGGCCGGGTGTGTTCAGGGAAAACATGAATTATGAGGATATAGGTTTGAAAGTGCAGCAGAATATACCAGCTGTTTGCGGTTTTCTTCCAGACGGAGACCCAGAAGTCCCAGGAATGATCCCAGAGTCAGCTGTAGAGAACATAACATAATGACCACAGTAAGTGCAAGTAAATAAATACGCTTCATTTTCATGGAGGCAACACTTTGTTATGATTTGGTTCCCTTCCAGGGAAAGAACTCACTACGATATTAGCACTTAACAGCTATAAGGAATGTCTCTTGCGGTACAATTTAAAAAACCTCCAGTACGTTTTATGTTACGTACTGTTGCCAAGAGTGGTCAAAAGATATGTCCCCACAGACATAAAAGACACTGTGAAGAGTCTTGACTTCCAGAAGAACAATTAAGTTCTTCCAGTTTCAAAATCAGAAGAAAACGTGAGCGTCAGCCATGTGACTGTCTGACTGAACTGTCAATCATCCACAACCTACGCTCAACACTTATCGGAAGACAACGATGAGCGAAGCGACAATATTTGTTTGGGCTATTTTCCACAACATGTCTTCTTTCAGAATAGTATAAGAAACACATCCAAAAAAATGACATTTCGGTGTTTTATTTTACTAACTAGCATCTGTAGATTTATCCTAACGCAACAAAAGTTAGCATTAGATAACGCCTCGTTCGCATATTTAAACATAACATTTCAGAAAACTTGTAATTCAAAATACAAGTGTCTTAATGTACGTAACCAACTAGTGAAGTTTCATGGCGGTATCAATAAGTTAAAAATGTTGACCGATTCATATGCAGTGTCTTGCAAAATGTATGGAATTTAACAATACATATCTTTAAAGGCTTAACATATATATTTTTTTTCCAGAATCTCCACTTCAGCAGCACTTTCATGAACCAAACTACAGTTTCATTCCAATATATATTCTGAAAGTTTTTACAGAGGGCTTTGTTCACATTTTATTCCTAAAAACATAACGGAAATTGATTATTTTTTAAGGCTGTTGACAGTATTTCCTGATAAAAAGCAGATATCCAAAAATCCCCTCTGTAAAAACCTTTGACTCCAACATGTCAACAACATGCAACCAGAATTTTGAACCTGGCTTTATGCAACGTTCACATTTCTGTTCTGGAAATGTGTGTGAATGAACACATATTTAATAAGATAATGCAAAATTTGCATATTTAAACATAACATTTCAGAAAACTTGAAGTACAAAAACAAATTACCTTGACGTAAGTAACCCACTGGGTTTGATGGTGATATCTATAAGTTATAATGTAGTTTCACCTGTAGTTTCTCCCCATAATGGAGGACGTTTGATAAGACACAGAAGAAAAAACTCCACTTACGATAACTCCAGAGATGTAGCCGGTGACGGTCAGGCTCTCTGTGCGGGTGGTGGTGTAGACGCCCAGCACCACCAGCAGCAGGGACAGACTGAGCATGCCCAGCACCAAGCACAGCGCTCTCCTGACCCTCCCCATCATCTCTGAGAGGCAAACGTGCAGCACAAATAAAACACATCGAACTACACTCGGCAGCTTCCTCCCTGCGCAATGTCAAAGTGGACGAAGAAAAACAACCTAATTGGATTTAATTCAATTTATCTTCATTGAATTAGAAAGACATTCATCCAAAACCCTATGTCTCCATTTTATTCATTTAAAATGTCATCACTGTTTACAGCTCAGTTCAAAGCTGTGGCATTATTTCTATTGCTCTAATGTAACGAACAAATAAACTTTGATTTTTTGATTTTTATTTCAGGCTATTTAAATGAAACTAACGAAAGATAAAACAACAATAAAAGATCAGAGGTAGTCCTACCGATGAATACACGACACATATCCCACAGCTGGAAACATTTCATCTTTACTGGCAGTGAGATATAAACAGAACATACTCTTACAATTTTAAATATATTGGAAAACGAGCAAAACATCGTCAGTGAAAACCGCAGTTTTACCCCTTTGGCTGTTTTTTTAAATTGTTTTCTTTCTTGGTTAAATTAAAGACGGCGTACATTATTCTCTATGTGTGTTTTTAAAAATGTACTAATCTAAGCTTTAATAACACTTAAAAACCCACAACGTCAACGTATTTGCTATAAAGTGTAAACTGAGAAAGATATCTTCAATAATGCTGCTGTTATGCAAAAACAGCATTTATTATTCTAAGGAAGTGGCAACCCTACAAATGTGTATATTCTAGTAACACTAAATCCTCCGAATATTACGTTTCTATTGCAAAAAACACTAATTGAAATAAAAAACATTTCAACCCTCTGCATGGCAAAGTAAGGAAAAGTACTGAGATGAAATGAAAAATATATATTATGATACTGGATTATAATTATTGATGCATTAATGTGTAAACACTAATGTTGCAGCTGGTACAGGTGGGACTATTTTATTGTATTCATATTTGATTTATATGTTGTATTATTAATCTAAAGCCAGAAAAAAAAAGCAGAATATTTGCCTCCAAAATGAAGTGGAGTAGAAGTATAAAGTAGCATAAAATCATAATACTAAAGTAAAGGAATTTGTACTTATGACAGAAGTCTAATTTATTTATGTACTCAGTGACATTACACCACTGCCGGTTGAGATAAGTTTGTTTTACAGAATTTAAATCAGTTTTTATGTAAACATGTATTAGACAGAAAACACAGTTATCAAGAGATTAGTCTCTAATCACATTATTGGGACAAAAATAGATTAAAAAGAAAAATCTCCAAGTTAAATGCTGGCGTCAACAGTCCCGAAGAGAAGCCTCGTATATAATACAATACAGGCCTCGTAACTCTCAGTGGAGTAAAGTAACTAAGTACATTTACTTAAGCACAATTTTGAGGTACTTTGAGTATTTACATATACTGCTGCTGTATACTTCTACTGCACTAATATTCAGAGGCAACTATTGCACTTTTTATGTATTTGATTCATAAGTTATGATGTATCATTAAGGCTAAAGATAAGACTTTAATGATGCCCTGGTGTAATTAACAACCTCCCTATATAAACCCCACTTATTATTGATGCATTATTATTAATGCATCAATAAAAATTCAATGATATCAATTATATTATTCTAAAATGGACCATTCTGCATGCTGAGAGTAGTTTTGGTACTTAAGTATCATTTGATGCTGATTTTTTCTAAAGTTTTGAATGCAGGGGCTATTTTCCACACATAAGGTAAGACATATATTTAATGCAGCTGCTCCTGACCGCATCACCACCATCCCTGTGAGTTACCTGCTGCTCGGCTCTTTGGCACTACTTTGTCCCAGCCCGTCGCTCCCTGGATGCGTGCAGTCATGATAGATCCACTCTCAGGTCCAGGTTTCACTTCAGGCTCACAAACTTCCCCTCAAAGCTTTGCGTTTCCTCCCGAGCAGCACGAGCATCTAGTGCGTGCATGCGCGTGTACTGCAGCGCGCCTCTGTCATGCGTAACGCTCCTGCCCGTGCTGCATTCAAGGACTGTCGGAAACGTGCAAGGATGCTGTGCAATAACAAACGATAGTAACCATTTGACCCTGTACTTCTTAACAGTGGTTGACAGTATATACATATATTTACTCAAGTACTGTATTCAAGTACAATTTGAGGTACTTATGAGTATTTCCTGCTACTGTATAATTATACTCCTACTACAGTTCAGAGGCAACTGTTGTACTTTTTATTTCACTCCATTTATTTGATATCATTACTTTAAAGATTCTGATTCATATTAATAGCACAAAATACAACCATCTAATAATTTATCATTATTAAATGTTAAGATAAACTTTATTGATCCCTTGGTGAAATTCACAAGCTACCCAGCAGTATATATAGTAAAAAAAACAAAAAAAAAACAGCTTTTATAACAACATTAATAACATGATATAACATTAATGCCATTAATATTACACTGTAAATAACCTCATAATACCAAGAATAATAATAATGATATTAATAATGATAAAGGAAAAACAAGTTTAATAGTTTAATCATTATTCTGAAAGGAGCCTTTGTGCCAAATTAGCACTTTTTCTTCTGGTACTTTAAGTTTTGATGCCAATACTTCTACAAGTAAACGTTTTATTACTGGACTTTTACTTGTAACATGTGGTATAACTACATTTACTGAAGTAAACGATCCCAGTTCTTCGTCCACCTCTGCCTGCTTTGCTCAGTTGGTAATCGAGCCTCGTCTGTATGAATAAAACAATATGCACCAGGCAGCTCAAATGATTTGTTTTGATAATGTTGTTTCAAGTTTTTGAATTACTTATGTTCTAAAACGTTTCACGTAACCTCACGGAGAGGGATAACTCTAAATCACACTTGATTGGCATTTTATCCTTTTTCCTGAGACAAAACAATCCTCAAGGTAACCAATGAAATCACAACAGTCGCACAGGTTAATAGTTATTAGAAATTTACTGTGCATTGAATCATTTTTATGGAGCAGAAGACATCTCACTGTCTACATCTCACATCCTGTGAACGATAAAACAATGTGGCTTTTGTTTTTTCTGCTTATTTTAAATGAGTCATTCAAGGGGAGTAGATGGAGTAAATCTTTGAAATCATCATATAATGTTACACAGGTTTCCCTTGAAGTCTGAATTAATGGTGTTTGGATTGATGTAACAGTCAAATATAATTGTCTTTTAAAATCTAGTGTATCTTTAGAATACGTTTTCTGCTCTCTGGCACAATATGCATCTTGCAGCTTTGAGGAATTTGTCTGCAATAAAATAAAAAAAAGTTCAGAACAAAGGAAATACATCTTCCCGAGGGAGCAGTAACTCAGAAACCTTTCAGTTGTAATCTCCTGGTGCACTTACTCAGATCCTGGCTCACTGCTGCAGGAAGGGCGGCACATTGATTCATGACACGTGAAAGACATAACACAGATGTATCTCCAGAGTCTTACTCATAAAACACACAGAGGGGATTTATTTTACCTGCATACCATCAAATCAAAACAAATGTAAAGGTTACCTACTGCACGGTGGATTTTAGAAGACAAACGGTTTCATTGGCATTCATTAGACTCCAATGAAACACCATTCCTACATACGGCACAGTCCAGATTTATCTTAGGAGCTCGTAAAGTGAGGGATGAGCGTCCGCACGTTTCACCCTTAAAGATTCGTCCTGTATGAACTGACCTCTGAAGTGTGTGTGTTGTCTGTTCAGCTCACCTTTACAACATCTAAGAGTAGAAAGAATGAAGAATATAAGTATAAAGAAAATATCACAAGTAGGGTAAAGGGAAGGCAGAGACCAGGCTGAGTGTTATAGAAGAGAGCTTTATTAAAACAAAGCTAAAAGTACAAAAAAGGGTAAAAAGCAAAAACTGAGGGAGCAGGCTGAGCTGAGCTGACATACAAAAGGTAAAAAGCAAAAACCCGAAAAAAACAAAACAAACCGGGATGGCACGGGGGAACACGAAGAAACACGGGGGAACACGAGGGAACACAAGATGAGGGAACACAAGACGAGGGAACACGAGACGAGGGAACACGAGAGGGGACACGAGACGAGGAAACACGAGACGAGGAGAGGGGACACGAGACGAGGGAACACGAGAGGGGACACGAGACGAGGAAACACGAGACGAGGAAACACGAGACGAGGGAACACGAGACGAGGGAACACCAGGGAACACCAAGATTCACAGGGGTACACAGCATGAGTGACCACATCAGGAGACATAGAAGACATTGAAGACGAACCGACAAGGGACACTGAGACAGGGAGGTATATACAATATATACTGTATATACTGTATATACTGTATATACAGTATATACAGTATATACAGTATATATTGTATATACTGTATATACTGTATATACTGTATATACTGTATATACTGTATATACTGTATATATACTGTATATACTGTATATACTGTATATACTGTATATACTGTATATACACACAGACACTAATCACATGAATGGGACACAGCTGGAGAGGGCAGCAAAGACACAAGGGAGCAGGGTGATTAGACACAGGAGGACCGAATCAGGGAAGGGCAACCAATCACAGGAGGGAAAACATAAAGACAGGAAGTAAAACTAGACATGACACAAGGGGAATGAGCCTACAAAATAAAACAGGAAGCAGGAAAACCAAAGATCATGACAGAAAATGAAAATGTATAAACAAATATGAGGGAAACAATAATATACTGTCTCTATTTCTGCCTCGCTCACTCCCACGCACAGTTGTCAGTAAATGTCATAGAAACAGGATGCAGATCTTTCTCTTTTCTCACTTTGCGATGTGACCTCTTGCAGTGGGAAGTTTTTAACCACTGGAAAGAATCTACTGGAATACTGCGCATGCTCGTCCTGCGTCCATGCCTCGTCTTCTACCGCATTGTGAATAATAGCGTTGGTCTGCACAGAGGTTGCTGGAGAATCCCTGCTGTTGGTGGTGCATGATACCATGTATCCACGGTTCACTGTGCGTCATGATGGAAACATGACGTACAGTGCATATTAAATACTTTACGCAGCAGGAGTGTCAAACTCATTTTAGATCATGGGCCACATGCAGCAGAATTTAAACTCCAGTAGCACGGACCAGTAAAACCATTGTTTAATAAGCCTGTAAATAATACCACCAACAAATGTTTCCATTTCTTTCAGTGTTAAGAAGTGCAAGTACATTCTGGAAAAATTCACAAATAATGATCAATCCATTTAGAAAACAGATAATCAACAGCCTGAAACGTCTCGTGCTGTTTCCACAAACCTGCCAACAATTTGTTCATCTTCTTGATTCTCATGTGTCCTGGCAAGTTCTTGCATTTTTAAGTCATGATAAGTGACTATGTGTCTATATGTATTGTCTATGCCAAATATGTCCCTGAGCACTGAAAGGTGGATGGATTTAGCGAGAAAGGTTTAGTCTACGCATACAGAATAATAAAATCTGGGGGGAAATATTAGAACATTTGACTCCGTTTTGTTAAGTTGGTACTTTAACTGTTATTTGGGAGAATTATTACTAACAATGTGTGTGTTTTTTATTTAAATATCTGTATCTCAAGCGACAATCATAAACGAGAAATGGTGGTGGGGGAAAATAGCCAAATTTGGAGCTCATAGTTATTAGTGAAATATTGAAAGTAGACAACACTGTAAATATCACTGCAGCTGATGGAGAAAAGATGCAGCACATCTGTATATCAAGCACTGACTACACATTCCAGTTGTACTGTTTTCTATCCAAAATAAGCCATTAGTGTCATTCGTGTAGATCTCTCTCACACACTACATTTCAAATATACTCACACTCAAAACACACATTTGATGAACTGAGAATATTCATGCGATGTCACTATGTGAGAAAAGCAACGTGTCAGAGCACTAATGTGTTTTACAGCATATTCAGTCTGTTTTGAATGCAACTCATACAAACGAGGAATAAATGGGCTGTGAAGTGTTTTTACAAATGTTTAATCTCATGGTTAGCAAGTGTTAAAATGTTTATTAAAATGCCTTTACCGTTTAATCTCCTGACTTTAAGGCTAAACAGTCTCTGTTTCTAACTCAAGCTATGTACAGTATCTTCCCTTATCCAGGTAATGTGTTGTGTTCTTTTGTAACCTTTGTTTTGTTATAGATATTTCACAAAAAGTCATAGTATAGTATGTCAAAAAAAGTCATAAAAAGTCATAGTATGTCATAGAAAAGTCAATAAAAAAGTTGTTGTATAATATTTAAATGAATGAACTTGCAGGGATATTTTGCAGTATTGCATAAATAGATGCACATTTCCCCTGTTTTGGGATTAATAAAGGATTATTTTATCTTCTCCATCATGCAAGTTTATACATCATACAGTTGAATATACAGTAATAGGTCTATTTCACTATTTCACAGAAGACCTTTTGACATGTCACAGTAAAAAGCACACGTGCAAATAATACAATTAAGGATGGCTAAATTCCAATTTCGGGTCCTGTTAATAGTAGTATTATTAGTAGCATCTGTAAATGTATTACTAGGACGAGCCAAACTGTCTGCGAGTGTGAAAAATGCTCGTTTTGAGTTCTTTTGACTCAACAAGATAATTATTGATCCTGTAGCAAAGTCATCGGTAGTATTATTGAAGATTAGACACGGTAACTGAAACAAAACAACACAATAAGTCATTTTTAATGTCGCTTATCAGTCTCCTATATTGAGTTTATGTTACGCCCTGAGTCAATATTGTCTCAGAGCCATTTAGTGGTATCAGACATGCACCGCTAAACAAAGACCTCACACAATAATCTAAGAGTATTGGCTTGAGGAAATCTGGTGGGATCTATTTAAATTGTAGTAAATAGGTTATTTGGTTCCATGTGGTGCCCTGTTTCTACACAGGGGGGCGCTAGATGTGCACAAATATAGTAGCTGCACTATATTAAATTATACACGAGACCACCCACTGTTAACTGTCCTGGGTGAGCCCCAGCAGGGGTTTTTACTATAAAGCTGTCCTATTTGGAAGTCAAAAATGTGCATCCTCCCTGCCACTAAGTTATTCATGTTTCAAGGAGCTGGAACCTCTCTTCATTAGCACAGCGGATATTACAAAGATGGTGCAGAGGAATGTAATCAACTACAGTTGTAATCCACAGTGGTTTACATGAGAGTGACGTAGATGATAGAGTCTGTGTATGATTACATGCATGTTATGTTCACAGACATGATGTCATAATGCACTATCACCATCTGACGAGCTTCATGTGATTACATAAGCACAAACAGTCGCATGTATACATTTTAATCAGAGCTCTACTAAGTGTAGCATGATAAAGAGAAAGAAAAAAAAAAGATTATTACTATATATTATTACATATTATAATAAATCTGTCATCCATGTGATGCCAAACGGTGACAGAGCAAGTGATTGAGCTTGTGACTAAACACTCGAATGACTTCATTTTCCAGATTTGTCATCGCCATCTCCTTTAGGCTTTTTAGGTACAACACAGCATACAGGGAGTCACCGTCTGTTTCTGTGCTGTAGTAAATAGAGGATTTGCATCACCGCTTGGATGATTTGAGCAAAGCAAACAATGGGCGAGTGAGAGCAGACTGGCTCTGGTCCTCTCTGGCACCCAGCGCTGATGAGTGACAGCTGTTGGCAGGGGGTGGTAGAAGCTGACACTGTGTGTGTGTTTGTGTGCACTGCAGGTCTCGCCTGCGTTCTTTCCCAAACCTTAACCAAACCTCCTACCTTCAACAAAATTATTTTTTTATCTTTAAACCTAAATGTTTCTGCCAACAACTCTGATGGGATTTGTCATTTTGCACTGGGCCTACAAGGTCATAAGAGACAGCAATGGTGCCAACAAATACCAGAGACGGTCACAGTTGTTAGGAGTTAGGAGTGCATGTGTGTGAGTGTGTGTGTGTGTGTGTGTGTGTGTGCGTGTGTGTGTGTGTGCGCCCTCACCCTTGCCCTGGCATTTGAGGTTGCCTCAAACCCTGAGGGCCAAAGTGCCAGTATTTCTTGACGTGTGCATATTTTCACACAAACACACACACACACACACACACACACACA
>CALSBV010010348.1:778190-793190 GCA_943590825.1 Bovichtus diacanthus | reverse complement strand
CTGTCGTGAGGAAATCAACTTTAGATTTCAGAACTACGATTTCCATTTGACGTCAGTGCCAACGCAACTGAGATTAAAAAAACAACAAACACAGCCCTGATCAAAGAACATACATAACATGAAATCGTCCCATTTGGCTTCATTAACGCCTCCTTTGATTTCACTTTCGTACAAGCAGCACGATGCACGGAGGAATAAAAAGGAACAGAACACAAGTGTGTGTCCACTGGAGTCTTACGACTGTTATATAGCTCTGCTGATCTTCCCTCTTTGAGTCCTCGGCAACACACACACACAGATCAGAGGACAATGGCCGGGTGAGAGTTACTGCCACCAACGCTCAAGAGCTCAGTGTGAGTGTGTGTGTGTGTGTGTGTGTGTGTGTGTGTGCATCCGCCCCGTTTCTCACGGCCCTTAAAAAGAAAAGAGGCCTTGTCTGCTTCCATTAGTGACCTGAGCTGCAGAGGCAGCGATCGGCCGGCCGACTGGAAGACAGCGCTGGTTACAGACAGCAGTTACATCCTGGGGGGGGGTTATGAGAGGAGAGACACAAGGTGCAGACAAAAGGAGAGGAATAACAGATATACGTTTAAATGTTATGAGGGGTCTGTCACCACTACCGTGCCTTTGTCTTTGGATGCACGTAGGGTTAACGTCGCTGACACTGTAGAGAAAGAATAGGTTTAAAGGAATAGTTTCTTTCTCGCTGAGAGACAGATGAGAAGATCTCCTATCTGTCTGTTGAATGTGAAGCCGGGGAGGAGTCATTAGCTTAGCTTACGTAGCCTGGAAGCAGGAGGAAACAGCTAGCTTAGTTCTGCCCAAAGCAAAAGAATATCTTCACTCTGCACTTCTAAAGCTGCTGATATAAAGTGTTGATTAGGGATTTTTAGAGGTGCTGTTCGGCACATCTTTTACCCTTGAACAGAGCAAGGCTGGCTGTTTCCTGTCTTTATCCTTAGCTAAGCTAAACGTCTCCTGGTTGTAGCATATTGAATAGACACATATGAGAGTGGTATCGATCTGCTCCTCTAACTTTCAACGAAATCTTACCGCAGCATTTTCTTAATCTTGAAAATGAAAATCTTTTACCTACCCTATTTTACTGTGCTAAGTTTATTGTATTGCTGTATTTTCATTGTATTGCAACTTTAAAGTTTAACTCTCAACAACAAAGTGAGAAAATCTCCCAAAATGTAGCACTATAGAGTGTTTTTCTCCTTCTGAATTCACATTTCCAAATGGAGTTCTTAAACGTTTGTACTAATGTTTTCATGTCCATCCAAGCAGTAAAAGTGTTGGGAAAGAAAAATGGGATGTTTACTACAGAAACCAGGGTTGTCCAAAAATAACTTTCCCCACTTTATGGCTTTATATGTACAAGGGTTGGGCGATTGGGAAATTCCCCCACTGACTAATATTGCTTTAAGAAAAACAACAAGAGACGAAATTATCGCCCCAAAACAAAGCTGGAGAGAGAGACGCACGTAGACATGAATAACTTTGGGTTGATTGCTCACTGTTGTAGTAGTTTTCAGATTGGAGTTCAGATTTGTTTATCGCACAGTTTACAATTCACTTCGGGCACATTCTCTGGCTCTCCTTTTTTAGTTTGGTTTGAAACTAAAGTATCACCAAATAAGCATCTTTCCTGCTGGAGGTAGGGCAACATAGGTAAGTGTCACACATATGCTAGCATGTTGTTACTCTTTTCTTTTAATACACTGCAACAATGTCGTGAAGGAAAAACAAAAATAAAGACTGAATATAGGTCAAAAGAATAATCAAAAAAGGCGTTTTATAATTCTATATCTTTCTAATATCATGGACACGTGATGACGATTATCGTGTATCATGTTTAACAATAATATAAAATATAAAAACAAGCTTTTAAAGCCTTCCACTGTTTTTCGAAGACACTCGGGAAATTGTTTAACCTGCTTCAATCCAGTTGATGGAAACGCACCTGTGCTTCACATTTCATAACTGTTTTACAGGTTTGCTCTAAATTCACTCAGCAGCCGGATGGAAGCAAAGATAAAAAATAAGTAGAGTCAGATAAATAACAAGAGTCAGCAGATGACATACAAGTAGGCAGAAGTGAAAATAAAATAAAGGATAGAGAGATGGAAAAAGGAAGAAATGTAAGAAATACAATAGTTTAGGAATTGCTAAAAAGTCACCACTTACAAAACATGAACAGGAGTAATATTATATTACTTTATTTATCTTTTGTACAATGTAATTACAATACAAATATGTAGGTTTAAATACAAAAATTCTGTAAATAAAGATTAAAAATAAATTCCACTGGTTTGCTTTGTTACCATCACTAAACTATGGTTTTACAATCAAGTTTATGAGGTCATTTAGTTTGCTTTAACGCGGAACACAATTAACCTACATTTATAATTTGGAGGGCGTGCAAACAAGAGTCGAGGGCTAAAATATATTTAGAATGAAATAAAAGCATTGATTTTATGAGTGAACCTGTCTGGTCTTGTATAGAGGAGGGTAGAGAGGGCAATTTGGATTTGTTTTTGGAGGGGAAGAAATATTGATTCATCCGAAAACAAAGGACAAAAACCCCGGGCGGACCCGAAATGGTATAAATTAGGCCAGTGGCACATAAATTTACATTCTCTGAGAAGGCAGCCGACCAGACAGGATCGCTGCCACAGGAAAAGACCTTATAAGCTAATTAAACTGTAGGGAGTTAATGAGCAGGAAACCTAATCAGTGGCAGTCCATATCCATACAATTCAATTCCCAAGGACCATAACAGAAACATCTCTGGACAGATTACAGTTTTTTTTTTAATATAACTCACAGAAACCACCTGCTCCCTTCTATAAAGAAAGTTTCTTCTTTGTAATGTTGCATCTTCTTTTAGGACTCAAACTGCCAGTTAAAACACAGAAAAGCTTTGTTGACATCATTGAAGTTTGGACTATAAAGGTTCTAATGAGACTGCAATTATATAATAAGCAACATCTTTTTTTAAAAGACGATCAACAGTGTTGTTTGTGAGGCTTCGGGAGCGGAGGAACATGATGCTGAAAAGGATGTGGTTTGGCCTTGAGACAAAAAGATGTAAAAACAGCAGACAGTGCTCGGGTTGTGGGCGACGTGATGAATGCGTCTTTGTTCTCAATATTTTCACACACTGTCTCTTATCTCTTTTTTTTTTTCACATCTTATCCCATTTTATTTTCTTCAGACTTCCTCCATCTCATTTAAAAAAAAAAAAAAAAAAAAGTATGATCCATTCCCTCCTCCAGTCTCTCACATACAGGTTATCCTTCCTTCTTCCCTCTAGAGATCTATTCCCCTACTGCTCTATATTTTCTCTTCCCAAATCTACATTTTATTTCTCTCTGCTCTTTCATTTGCCAAGTCTCATGTTCCTCTTCTCTCTTTACCTCTAATAATCAATCCCAAAATGTGTAATGAGTGCGATACTCCTGCAACTGATACAGCAGTGCAGTAGAGGTGGATACACAATCATACTGTACGTGATGAGCCTATACCCTGTGTTTGAACACATACAAAGGATTATGAACATTGTAATGTAGTGCATCATTTTCCAACCAGCTGCACAGTGTTGTTTAGTGTTTCCACTGAGTTGTTAAAGTTCCTTGGGTTTGTCTGCAGAAGATGGAGTCCAAAGGTCTGTTGTGCTGTATTGTCCAGAGTGTCTGTGTGCCTGATATCCTGAAGTGATTTTTCATGTCCCAGCAACCATTGAGGGTGGGCTTTCAAAGTGAAGCCATATTGACTCAACTGGCCTCTCCAGCAGTGGAGCTAACAGGTGGAAGAAACATGCTATATACACTTACTGTCTCACATGTCGCACTACACACTGCTGCACTGTCAGCCTATTTGGTTCCAGTTGCATGATTCAGTTTTCTCACAATGCTTTCCCTCAACAATCATACGTGTTACCTGTCTGCTACCTGCAGTTTCCCTCCTCTTTACGGTTGAACAAAAATAAATATAGGGGTTGAAAAACAACGTGCTCCAGAAACACTGCTTTAAAAATTTGATTTTTAAGTATATATAACTTGTTAAAAATAAAAAGTACAATAAATAAAATGATTTGGCCATAAATCTCTACTATTAGTCAGTAAGTCCTTTTGGGTTGGTAGGGTCGGGTCTTACGTCATTGGCTAGTCCTTTCAGGTATCCAAACTTTTGCTGTGCTTGGGTAAGATCAGCATCAGTCTGATCATCAGTCTACGAATCGCTTCTGCGCACGTCTTTTCATGTAGCCATATCCGCTGAATTCTCCACCAAAATCTCCACCAAAAAAAAAACATCTCATGGGTTTGGAATGCATCTGAGTGGAGTCCCACTTTTAAAGAAAGAAACCACTGAGCTCTGCCCCCCATAATGTCCTCAGGGGGGCACATACAGTACATCCAGGGACTTGCAGTAAGTAAAGTAAAGTCAGAGTGGAGAAGTGAAAGCAGGGAGGTGGTTAGCGGGTGGAGTGGAAGGATTCAGTCCATCAAGTCTTGTGAGCTAGAGACCTGATCCTCCAATGGCAGCCCAGCAATCTGCCAACTTCCTCCAAAGCTCTCATGGGAGTGCAAAGAAAGTAAATCATTATAACATTGACTCCTATGAAAGCTTTGAGCAAGTTGCTAGGCTGCCACAGGTCAGATGCTAGGCTAACTTTAAGGACCTGCATCCTGTTTTACGCCTGCCTTGCTCAGGCTTTAACTCCAGGGCAAGAGCTACAGCTTTGGGAGGCCTACTCTGGCTTAAAGCTCAATCTCAAAAGTCTTTTGAAGATTGTTGGAAAACGGGTTGGCTGCTGCAGCTGGGGTCTTATTCCCAGGTTGCTGAGGCGCTGGTTTGGCCTCCAGTGCCGCCCACTTGGCCTCGAAACGATCATCGTCTTGGGAATCTCTGGCTGCCGGAGCGGTTAGCTGGCTGCCCTCTGGCGGCCAGCTGCTACTGCTCCCACAATTACCGCCACTATTGGACGTCCCATTCTGGAGGGCCATTGAGGCGGTGCTGTGCGGTGGGAGGCCATTAATGGCTGATGATAATGGCGGAGTGGGAGAGAATGGCGGTGTGGAAAACCCTCCAGGGTGCCCAACTGCACTAGGTACTCCTTGGTAAGAATGGTGCTGCCCGGCTGTTCCAAGTGCCCCCACTTTGGGTCCTCCTACGACCGAGCCCATGGGTACACCTGTACCAGATGAGCCTGTAGCGGTGCAGAAGACGTTAGCCACCATTTGCGATGGTGTGATGCCTACCACAGGCACGCTGGCGTTGGGATATGTCATACTGCTGGCCAGGCCTGGCATGTAGGTCTGCATGGGCACAAACGCTGGTTGGACAGGCTGGTTAGCAAACATTCCCACAGGAGCCGGGGTGGTATCAAAGGCCAAGGGGAAGGGTTGCATGGAGCTTGGAAGGGAGCCTGGGAGCCCGGAGTGGGAAGGCTGGATCATGGAGGCCCCAGACATGCTCGGACCGGACATCGTCGGAATGGACATGGAAGGTAGAGACATAGGGGGGCCGGACACCGGCGGGCCTGGTATTAGAGGAACTGATGATATTGACATAGGTGGGAGGGGCATCGGTGCCTGAACTAAAAGACCAGAGGGGCCTGAGAGGAGAGGTTTGGACATGGTGCCAAGGGACATAGGGACAGCGGACACTGGGGCAGCTGATATGACTGCCTGACTGGACATGGAGGGTGGTCCAGGGATGATGGGGATGGTGGGGCCTGGGGGAGGCGTCTGTTGAGCCTTGACAGCCTTGGAGACCTCCTCCAGCCATCTCTCAGCCTCGGAGGGCGTGCGCCTGTGTCCACTCTGTATATGCATCTGCATCGCCACCGAAACCGGAGGCGGAGAGTGTAGTGGAGGCTCCGACTGCACCCAGGAAGAGTTGCCTAGAGGGATACAGTTAAGATTTTGAATAAGTGTAATCATTTCCACACCACCGAGTTCAGTTCCGAGGGGGAAATTCACAAAATGATGGTGCTGCTTTTCCAATCACTGAACCTGTGCAAATAAGACACAAAGCCCCTGCAAAGGGTGAAATACACCCCTAACTGCGCTGCCAAGCAAATGGTGTCTTGTCGCTCCTGTGCAATTTGCACATATTTAAATTAGGTAATACACAGACACCCTTTCTATGCAAATGAGCCTCATTTATAAAACTGTCCAGTTCACCCAAGTCAGCGCGAATAACCACACACAGTTACTGTGAAATTATTAGCGTCTTCAGAGAGTCGGTGGTAACTGAAGCACATTCATAAGGGGTGTCCACTCAAACTCAAGACTTAAGACTCAGGCGGACTCTCACCCCTCACAACCGATGTAGTGGCCACAAGCGCATTTATAACGTTACTTTGCCAAATGGATAATTGCAATCAGATGCAAAAAAAAAGGGCTTATTGCACTCAGCTGCAAACCTTATGGGCATGTTTGCGTTGAAATATCAATAGCGCAATATCTTTTGTGAATCGGACCTTGAGACTGGTCAGATAGCGGGCACATCATTTGCAATTCATGGTGCTATCATCGGCCGCAATCCATTCTTTGCGAATTCACCCCAGAGCCTGCACTATTTCAAATAAAATCTTTCTTTCTTACCCTGCATTGGTCCAGGTGGGGGAGGCAGGGCGGGCGGCACAGTGCAGGTTGGAGGGCCATTTGCAGACAAAGAGGGGTTGCAGAAGAGCTCGTCTGATGGATTGGTGAAGGAGTTGTTGATCTGGCTACACAGGGCGTTGATAGTACAGTCTTCCTCACTTTGCAAATCCATATCCATCTCTGGTACTAGCAAGAAAGGGACACACAGAGGGGAGGCGAGGTGGGAAAAGATAGAGAGAGACAATGGAGATATGGAAAATAATGAAAAGAAGAGGTGGAATGGGAGACGAAGAGGATTGAGTAAAGGGGACAAACAAACGAAAAGAGAGAAAAAATATTTATTAATTTGTGTAACAGACCCAGTGCGCATCAAAGTATAGAAACTGGAGCGGATGAAGAATGGCCGCTATTGACCTAAAAAGCATCAAAAACACAGGATTCTTCCAGAGAAACATGGCACTGTGCTAATCCAGACCTTCTTACTAAAACTAAAATACTCAATTACTCAACCTTAATCACAAGAATATCTACAAACCAAGCCGAAGAGTGTGAACTTCCCCATGTAGCGTTATAATCTATGTACATTTCAGCCTGTTATGTCATTGCCTTGTGTCTCAGACAGAGGTGAATTTGGCTTAGCTTATCCATGTTTTTAAACCAACTGTAACTGATCCGACCAGCGAGGGATTAGGCGGCATCATGTTCCTGTCTGACTTTGATTTGAACTACATCTTTAAACCTCTCCTGCACAGACTGCAGATATAAATAGATATAATATCTAATTCTCTGTTCCCTGTCCCCTGGTCCCTCCCTTCACAATGAAGGCCTTGGACACAGAGGAATTTTGTTTCTTCCTCTACTCCCTCATCCTTCCTGTTTTTGCTGCCCCATCTATGCTCGACATGCGCAGTGGTCCAAAACATTTGACAGAGAGGAGTTTGATGATGACATTTTTGACATTGTGGTTAGATTTTATAACACGCACATGCTGAGGAATGAGCGTATAAAGGAATGGGATTAAAGTGAAGTATATGAACACGTTTACCACAGATGGGCCCATTGTGGGTCAAACCCCAAACATGTACATGCGCACTCTTCCGATATATATGTATAGCTCTCTAGCTCTCTGTGCATTGTGTGGCTACAGGCCTCGAACTATATTGGAGGGTGTAGAGGACGCTGGAGGCATGTGCAAAGTCTCCCTTCAAAGATTTCTCTGTGCATTGTTCTGCAAAGGTCATCTCTGTGATCCTTCTCTTTCCCTGTTCCTGTCAATGTCCTGCAGAGTTCAGAAACACTCTAACCACTTCACATGTTTGTCTATAAGTCTATATGTCAGTGTGCACATTTTCTCTCAGTGCAGTTGCAGGTTAAGGGCTGGCAGAGGCCTTGCTGAAGGCTAACCAGGACAGCTGATTGACCGCACAAATCAATACACACATTGTTCAGAGAGTCACGAGGGAGCAGAGAGGCAGTGTGCATCCCTTTGTGTGTGTATGTGTGATAGAGAGAGATAGAGAGAGCGCATATAAGGGTTCAAGCTGCATCAAATACACCACCACTATATATATACACTTAACCGTCATGGGAGAAAAAGAGAGGGGAAGTGAGAGGAGCGAATATGAGTGGGAGTTGAATGTTGTGGTTTAGTATTCCAGTCAGAGGAGTCAACTCTCTCATCTGTCCTAATAACTATAATCAGCCACACTGAGTGGGTGTGTCTATGCACGTGTGTATACCTGTGATGGGTAAATCGGTTATTATCAATTGTGCTTAGTTAAAAAAAGAGCTGTCGGAGTGAGACAGGCCCAGCCTGCACTAATAGCAACGATAAGAGTACTTAACATAACTGCTTTATATCTTGGCCTGCATTCAGTGGAAAGCAAGAGTCAGGATTAAAATGAAGAATTACACATTGTCTGCATGAAAACACAAAGAAAAATGCTTCTGACGTGCTGAAGGTTTGTTCTGTAATATGTTTGCTCAGACCTCCTCAGATGGGAGTCAGTGAAGCGAAGTGACGCCAAATGGAAAATGTAATAACGCTCCGATCTGCAAACAAACATGACGCAAGTGGAACACAGAGTCCCACGTGTGTGCTCTCCGTTTGTGTGGAGAGGCAGCCGTAATGTTCCTTGACATCTTCGTCTTGGAAACAATTTGGGGATTTGAGTTTGCAAAAAATATTTGCTGTCATGTGTTTTTTTTGGGGTTTTTTGCATTTGCAAAGGGAGAAATCTGACGTTACTGTGGGTACTGGAGAGTAAATGAAATGTGGAGCAACTCTAGAAACAAGATCAATGTTAATGAGTTAATATCATCAACCTCCCATATTATTTAGGTTTCCTCTGATTACAGTATTAAAAATATGCTTTTTTTTTTTTTTTTGGGATATCTCACTAGATACATTTTTCTAGTTTGATGTGAAATTAATTTATTCAACAGCTTTAATGGTGTCAGTCTGGTAAACTGCCTGTGATCCTGCATCATCCCATAATGATCTAAGGAAGTTTTATATTTAGGTTCATATGTAGCTTACTTCCCTCTTCATACTTAGTTTGGTTTGGTAATTCTTGTTTTTTTTATGTTGTTATTTTGCCAAATACTGCACCTTACCCCATCTCAGCTTGTCTTATTTTAAAACATTTTATACATACAGTATATATATATATATATATATATTATATATTTTGTACATTTTAGGATCTTATACTGTCTCCTACTGTGTTTTGCAACTGTTGCACAACAATTTCCCTCGGGATAAATAAAGTTCTACCTTATCTTAAATGTATAATGTTCTTTTCCATTTAAAATCAACTTACTGAAGCATAAAGAGACCCGTTCCCTCTAAGATATTGGTTCACAACCCGGGGGTCCCGACCCCCACAAGAGGTCGCCAAAGCTTCTCAGGGAGGTCCGAGGCCTTCTTGATTTCCAAGACATTCTCCACTTTTGATCGAACTGTTACTAAATGCACTAAATGTTATTACTACTGGCGACAGGTACCAACTCTGTTGCTGTTGAGGGGCTTAGGCTGTGCAAATCTTTTCGCCCTACTCCAGAATCAAATAATGAATCTGATCCGACTTGTTTTTTGTTATGTTTTCATATACATTTCACAAGGGAATGCTGCATTAAAATCAAGTTAAATTTAAAGTGCCTCCCTTACTTTCTCCCAAAACAATTAACAATCCTCCTTTCAGCTAAAATAAAAACAATCCCGTCATCATTTGTGAGTCTAACTTCTCCACTCACCAGGGTTCTTGTCCTGGAAGTCGGTCTTGCGTTGCAGTGTGGATGGCAGGTCGTTGAGGCGGAGCGACAGCTGCCTCTTGAAGGGAGAGTTCTTCTGGCTGAGAGCCGGGAATCCCCGGAACGAGCCCTGACGCACCAGCTGCTCGATGGGCGCGTGGCGGCGAGGTATCGCGCGAGGCCCGCCAGGCCCGCCAGGCTCTGGCCGCTCCATGGGGTACTCCTCACCCTCGGGTGGGGAGGCGGTGCCAGGTGGGAGGGCTGGGACGGTGGAAGGTTGGTCTGGAGGAAGGAGTAGGTGCATTTCTGGTAAAATAAAGAGTGTCTTCTTGCAGTGACCCACTACGAGTTTGCTCAGTATGTGCTTGGCTTTTAACATTTCCCACTGTATGAGCAGTACTTGAAGGACACATCTGAGTATGTGTCCACACTTTGAAATGCGCTCTTACCTTTCTTCTTGTCCTGCATCTTGTCATCTCTATCGCTGCTGCTGCTCTGCTGGCAGGTGGGGTTGGAGCGGAAGGAGCCCTCGCGCACAAATGAGGTGCGGCTGGCGTCGAAGGAAGCCGTCACGCCGCACTCCTTCTCCCTGCGCTGCTTCCGCTCCAGACAGGCGGCAAAGGCACAGCCAACTGCATGGCTCAGTCTCTCCCCCTGGTGGAGCAGAAAACAAGCAGTTTAAAGGTCGCATCTACACCAAGCGGCCACCTGTGATGCTGAAAAACCAAAAACAGCAGCTCCTCGAATGGCCAATTGAAGCTGGCTCCAAAAGTGAGTCGATCCCCATCATGTTAAAATACCCAACTTTACAGCAGAAATGCACATTTACAGGCAGCTACTAAAACAGTTTTGGTCTTTAAAGCTAATTTCCCCGTAAAGTTTTACCAGCCTGGCAAAATGTGCTGCTGGAGACACCTACTGTAGCAGCAACTACCACAGAGGTGGTTTCGTGAACTTTGCCAGCTGTTTATATTTCTGTGCGTCTGTGCACGATAGCGTGTCAACCAATAAACAACATCAAAATCTACTCTAATCGAACCTGCAAGATACGTAGTTGGGATCAAATGAAGGCTGAGTTTGAAGATAGGTGCGGTCCGAGCAAGAGGCGGGAAGGTGTCACGGCTGGTGTGACCCCACCTCAAAATGTTCTCTAGTTTACACAGTCTATGATCTACACTTGACCTTGATTGATTTTACAACAGTCGTAACTGTCAGCTGTCTTGACTGTATTTTTTGTTTTATACTTTTTTATTTTATTTTAACGTTTATATGCAACAAGTGTGATTGTTGTTCATGTCAAACTTCAAACCAAGTTCCTACATTGACATGAAATAGAGCCAAAGATCAGAGTCGGGTGCAATTATCAGCCCCGAATCTCTTCTGTTGTCAAACGTCAGCATGAGTTCGTGCTCCAGAGAATGCAACTAATTACTGCGTGGCTTTTGCAATTTAGAACTGCTTTCCCACCACCTCTCTATCCCTCCCATAATCACTCGTTCTCTTTAGAGACAGCCATGACTGCTGCAGGAGAGACAGCTCAGTTTAAGATGAGCAGATAGAGACATGGAGAGTGTGGGGGAAATGGAGACAGACAGAGATGGACAGATAACTCCACAGGCTTCCGTCTAATCCCCTCTCCTAATCCTGCAGGTCTGTGCTGCGCTCTCTTTCGTCCACATGAATAATCCATCTCATAGTCTAAGCTGATGAAACCATCATGGGATTGAAAGCACAACGCAGTATGACATTGTTTCTGTGGCAGTTGTCTTAAACTTACACGCTCCTCATCCCAAGGTCAGTCAAACGGAAACACTCGAGGTTAAAAATCACGGTAACTCCAACCGAAGTGAGAGGCGGGTGCTACAGACGGGGTTGATGTGTGTAAATAACACATGCACGGCAGCTGGTGCTGTATGTTACACGTGTGAAATATGACTGAAGCTAATGATTGTTCTCATTATTGATGAATCTATTTATTCTTATGAACTGATTCATTGCTTTGCGTCAAAATGCCCATTAGTCTTGATTTAAACGCTTCATAATCGCGTAAAACTTCACAAACTTCTAACATTTTAGAAGCTTAAACAAGAAATATATTAAGATGTTTTCTTCACAAATACCTTAAGTAGTTGATAAACAATTAATGTTGATTATTTTAATTTTTTTACTTAAAACAATCAATTTCACTGATTTGAAATAAACCCATAATTGTAAGTGTCCTGGGTTCTGCTCCAAGAGTAAGAAAACCTTGTTCAAAATCCCACAGCCATCAGTAATAACATGAAAACATAAATACCAATAAAGTCTTGGAACATGGACTTACTCAATAGCATGTAACGTAGTTCACGCTACGTGTGTAGATAATGACAGTAATTACAATTTCAAATTTAAAAAACGATCTAACGCTGTTTTTTGTTCAGTAGTTCTGTTTTTAGCAGCTTTAAACAAAAAACATTACCCGTTCTCTCTAAACGTCACGTAAAAGTTTGCAGACAGCAGAGATAACACCAAAAAAAAACAAAAGTGGAAAATGTTCTGGACCCGCGCTGCCTCCCGTTTCTTTTATATGCTGACCAATTATTCGTACATCTAATAGTGCTGACGCCAATTCTTGTGAGAATATAAAGAGTGAACCCCCGGCACACGTCTGATTTCTCAGGCTGATAGAAGAACGGTGGAATGAGAGATTGCAGAAGCAAATGTCTGTAACTAGTGCAGGGAAATAGACGGGAGGTTAATCGTCCCCTCACCGAGTCTTTGAGAGCCATGAAGCAGTGGCACATCCAGCGTCTGGTAGTACCGTCTCGGCAGATGTAGGAGAAGGCCTTGTCATAGTTACGATCGGGGGCGCAGAATGAAACCTTCTCGATGGTCTGGTCCACAATGAGGTCCTGAGAGAGAGAGAACGAGAAGAGAAGAGGCAGAGCAGTCAGAGAGGCAATCGAATTGTTCACGTCTGACGTGGTTTCGTCTTCCTACGAGCTTAACCCGGCGATACAGCCTCAGCACGTGCCGCTTGTAGACTGATCCACTACTAGACGCTGCTTTCAACCACAGCTGACCCCTTGACCCCCCTCACTGCGACCCACTTACACATCCACCAAAGACAGAGAAGAAAGTGACTAATGACACTGAACTCCATCTCGCGGATGTTTCCTCCACTTCCTGCTATAAAAGGGTTATTCAGCCTCGGAGTCTATAGTCACTACAGAGGAACCCGAAAGAGGCCCCTCTCCTCCTCTGCTACATTAAGGGGCCCCCGCCTCTTTGACTCACAGAAAAAAACAAAACAGAAAGGAGCAGGAAAAACAAGAGCGGGAGAAGAAAGGGAGGAGAGGGAAAGAGGGGCTCACACACTCTCCCACGCACTTCCTCCCTCTCCTCCAGTGTCGCCCGAAGACAAAGAGAGGGGAGGATGAGGAGAAAGGAAGAGGGAGGAAGAAGAACAGTCCATTCATTGTGGGGCAGTCAGTGATGAAGGGCGACGCTGGTACCGAGCGATGTCTTTTGGTACAGTTAGTTTCTCTGTGTTACGAGCAGACCTGGACAGTAACTAAGTACTCAAGTACTGTACTGAAGTACAATGTTGAGGTACTTGTACTTGAGTATTTCCATATATTATATATTATATTCCTGCTACTGTAAACTCCACTACATTTCAGATTCAAATATCGTACTTTCCACGACATTTATTTAAAAAACTTTAGTTACTTTGAAGATTTATATTAAAAATTTAAAAAATAATACTTTCCAACTTTGCATTTCAATACGTCATGTAATCATGCATATATTATTATATATATTATTTATTTTCTTGTTGTAATGTCTATTGTTGTGGATTTGTTTGTGTAGTTCCTATGTTTAAAAATAAATTAAAAAGTTGGGAACAAAAAAGTAAATAATACAAAACATAACCAACAAATAATCTATGATGTTTATTAAAGGTTTAAATACAATTATATTGATCCTTTGGTGAAATTTACAAGGTCCCTGGTAGAAAATTAATGCACACATTAATGCGTCAATAATTATAATCCAATAATATATTATTATAATATATATTATATGAATATATATATATATATATATATATATATATTATATAATATATTATTCTGAAATGGGCCATGCTTCTGGTACTTTTAGTGCATTTAAATGCTAAAACTTTTAGAAAAAGTAACATTTTGAATGCAGAACTTTTACTTGTAACAAAATATTTCTACACCACTGTGGTATTACTCCGTTTACTTAAAACAAATACTACTGTAAGTATTGTTTTCTGTTGTTGTGATTCTGTATGCTCATGTGCAGCAGCTGCAGCAGCAGCATCTGCAGCATCTGCAGCAGCTGCAGCAGCAGCAGAGTGACTCAGAAGTATATCTGCCTTGAGCGCAAAAAAAGAAAAAGACTTCACGGTTTCTTTCTACTGATGCATTCACTGATGGTGAGAAAGCGTGTGAATAATAGCCGTGTGGGCGTTATTACACGTGCTTGCTGATTCATAGATGAAGGCTGAGCTGAGGATAAAAGGTGATGAAGAGGCGAGGAAGAAAGAAAGGACTGTCAGGGTTATCACTGCTGGGTTCCTCATCAAATCCTAACACGTCCAACCTCACAGCGAGTCGCTAACTGCGTCCGTCTGTCGCTGGGGGCAGGAAGAACCTCACGAGAGTTCTGGACTATAATATTTAACTTGCTTGAAGTGGAAAATGTATCAATAATTGAATTGTGCTTCAGCGGTGTTGCGGGTAAAGTCGGAGCGCGTGTGTTTCAAACACGTTCATGTGAATCTTCCACTTTTAAAAAAAGGATTGTAATCTTTCCCTCTTTGCACCTGAGAGAAGTCACAACAATCCAGTGCAAACACACTGCACTCTGTTTCCTCTCATCATATGTTGGTGTTTCTTCACCTTGAAAGGTGTTATTAGATTTAGACTTATAGTCAATAAATCCTATGATGAGACTAAAATCTACTGTGTCTCAATATCACTCAAACAGGAAGAACTAATGTCATTTATTCAACCAATGCTATTAGTTTAATGTAGTGTTGACACCTGTGCTTCTCATTGGAGAAAATGATCTATATTCTTAAACGTAGAAGAGAGGCCTTTGATGCTTCTTGGGAACTTTA